>JAHPZR010002469.1:30000-36364 GCA_019787425.1 Platygyra sinensis
CAAGCAGACTGGTATTCAGATAAAATACGTTTAATTGGGAATCGATCCGCCGAAATCAACAATTTCAAATTTAATCACTGCCAGTAGTGTAGCGTTCCTTCAGATCACGTAAGGCTACAAACCAACAATATCAACTTGTTATACTCTGATTTTCTTTCTAGGACTCACTCTTGTAATTAAAATGATCAAAGAAACAACAGCTTAAAACAACATCACAGTAACAACCGAACTCCCAGTAAATTGCTTCTAATATTGGCGTTTTTAATTGACGAAATTTCTAAAACGATGCTTTTCAAAATATTGAAGTTAAAGGTGCTCCATTATGCTTTTTGTTTTTCGCCCAAATGTTCTAAGATAGCCATCTGCGGTTTGTTGGAAACGAATTACGTATTCAAGGTGACCGCCCGCGTCACGCAATTGTTTACATTCCCATGGCGGTTTAGGGAAAAATTTATGAGAAACACAGGCCAAGGCGGGCGACTTAAAACCATTTGCCCAGAGATGTTTTTTGATTTTCAAACAGGTGGGTGTATAGTTAACCCGTAGAAAGTGTTTTTATGGCATTTAAAGTTATAGCCCATAGAAAAATATGGCGATATTTTAGTGCTATAATTCACTTGCAACACATTGTAATACTTTGCATGTCAGCTCGATCTCGTTTCGGGCTCAAACGAAACCTCAATTTATTTTATTTTTACCTCAGTCATACCATGAAGACCTGACCTGAATATAAAAACCATTGAAAGATTCTCAAGTAGCTGTTGTGCGACGCGCGAAGCAATCAAATTTTCAGAAAATTCAGCATAACCGGAAGTAGATTTTGAGCCGAATCGGGGCGAAATCGTTTTTCGCAAATTTCTTCTAACAAAAGCTCCCTTAGCGGAAACTAATTATGGTCCGTTTGTTTTCTAGCTAGGGCCAATCTATGGGCAAAATTTGAGCAAAATCGATTTTTCGACTTGTGCCGTTGTTTGGTCCATATTTGTGGGCACTGGCTCTTAATTTATGAAATGCTATACATTAGGGAATTGTCACCCTCTCTTAATGTCCAAAGCGACTCGATCAAGGCAAAGTTATTTGTATAACATTTTTTACAACACCCAGTATGCAAATTATGCTTTCCATCTATTTAAACTCTAACACTTGTAAGTATTTATCACTTGACAATGGAGTTACGATGACTTCGAAACGTCGTGAAAATATAAATCTAGTCAGTTTCATTTGTCTTTCTTTCTTAGTTATAAGTTTTTCTAAGCAACTGCTCATAAATAATAATAATAATAAAAATAATAATAATAATATTTATACAGATCAATAGTATAATGATCAATAGTAAAATATTTTAATAAATATCCTTGTTACAATATTATAAATAAATACAGTAAATGTTTTCCTGTCAATAATTTAATATCCCTGTGTTACTGAAGCAGTGTTATATTTTAATCCGGCAAGGTGCTTCGACTCATAGCTCGTATACGATCGATCTTTGGGTTTGTCACGTAATTTCCACCCTACGAGCTAGAACAAGTAGTAAATTGCGAAGCAGGTCCACACTCGGGGTATGTTATCAGTCCAGCGTGCTTCAGGTTATGAAAACTATCGCTCAAATTATTTCTTATGAGAATTTTCTCAAAACTCTACATTTGCGGTCAATTTTACGTAGCTTAGTTTCTTTCCACATGGTTTTATTCGTTACTAAATTCAATTAGGTGGGTTTGCGAAAAAAACTACACCTGGGTATCTTCCCTGTAAAGCTGCTCGACCAAATATGGCATTTACCCGGGCAAATTTCAGTAATTTAACCCTGTTAGCACTCGCAGCTGTTTTTGGCGTTTTAAACTGACAATGTCAGAGAAATTCAGCTTCGGAATTTGATAGAAATATCTTTGAAAACTAATATCTTGTTATAGATAATTTTTTTTCAGCTCAAATATCCCTGTTTTCTAGACGCAATGTGAGCTTCAATCATGATTAATTTCTAACAGCGCATGAGCATTTTGTCGGAAATGCTTTCACCAGAATGGCCTCGTTTAGGATGAAGCTGACCGTCTGGTAAAGCGATCCCTTACATTTTCTCATGCCGTACTTTGGAATGGAACTTCCACAACCGGTAAGCGAAACTTCCTTGCATATGGGAAACGCCCTGAGTCCGCCAGTTTCCAGCTTGACCGTCCGTTGAGTACCACTGTAACAGGGGCCTGCACGAGATATCTTGTGTCTCAAAACAGGACTGGCTTCCTTCCGTTGGATTATGCTATCTGAGCTGAACACTTCATAGCTTGATGAATCTGGTTCTGATAATCTGAGGACATCAGCTGGATTCTCTTCTCGTTCAGTTGGATCCTCATTTGTCTCATTCAAGACCGTGTTTAATTCTTCCTCAGCTAAGTCAAGCATTCTTCCAATGTTGTCGTTGCTGGTAGATGTGATAGTTCGACCATTAGCATGGTGAAGAAAAACAGCGAGAATAACTGCAATAACCTGCGAGCCGAAAAACAACACGGTGAGATGAACTGTTTATTCATTACCCGAAGATCTATTCCGGATCGAAACATTTTCAAGTAAATAGGTGATGAGGTTAAAGAAGATTAGCAACTAAACGAAATTTGTTAATCTGACACCAAATTCTCAGAATTCTCATTGGATGAAATCTATGGAAATCTTTAAGGAGATTTGATATTCCGAGACCTGGAACCAACAGTGACATGTAAACTACATAAAGATCTTAGATTTCAGTTTTTTTCTCTCTCAGTTCTTAGAACTTGGTTTAATTGTTTGACTGAGCTACTAAACCTGAGAAACTTAGTGTACAAATTTGGAGTAAACTTAAGAAAACAATTTCCAATACTATTGATCCGAATCCATTACTTACGTTATTTAACTTCCTTTTTGCGAAGAAAAGTTAAAAGATATTTATTCTGCTTAGAAACTGTTGCTAACAAGGTACAGTTATCGGGTACAGTCATCACTATTCAGTTTGTCATCAACAGCTAAAACACATTCTCACCTTAACAATCTCCATGGCTTATTTCTTCTGAGCTCGTGTTTTTACCAAACTTTTAAAAGCACTCACAACTTTTATACCCTATATGCTGTCCGTCTGATGTCACCTTAAATAAGATTTTCACGGCCAAGTCCTCATTTCCCGCATAAGTAAATAGCTAACCATAGAAGGAAATTAGATGTGTTCCGTATCATTAATTATTCATTTCCTTTCTTCATCAAATTTATTCTGCACCTCGTTTCATTCCTCGATGTGTATTGTATGTAGACTTTTTGTGTAGTTTTGCTGATAAAGTAGCTGATATCTAGCATTGTATTGGAGGCTGCAATGCTCAAGATGTGAAGGGCTGTTTGTTATAACTTCCTTTAGTTATTTTCAAAACGCAAACTTAAACTCCTCAAAGCATGTAAAATTGCTCCAGTTTGGATCATTAGACTAACAGCTCGGGTTACAGTGAGAGAGTTTTGAGTAGAATCCCACGCAAAAACGTCTAAAATAGTTTAATTTCACTCAAACAATGTTGTCGACTATACTCAAATTAGCCCGGATTAATGCGAGAATGAAAACTTCCCTCAGGAAAATGTATAATTCAGTATAACTCAAAGTGGTCCTGAAAAGCATCTTACACTCTTCAAAACCTAAAATTACAGCATCTTTAACATAAGATTGTTGTCTTGGGCGGTAGTAAGTTTCTATCCTAAATAATTCCAATGTTATGGGGGACGGTGCTACAAGGACTTTTGGTAGCCCAATGTGTAATAGCAGTTTCCAACAGAGGAACAGCATATCGAGGAGTGTAGTGCTGTCATGTATCCGTTTTAGAAAGCGATTACTAAACGTCTTATGCTCACGGCATGTCATGCGCTTAACACGTGGACCCACGCTCAGTTTAAATTAACTTGTTATTGGCACATGCGAACAGCTAACCAGTGAAAGGTCTCGACAATCCTAGAGCATGTTAAAAACACGAAATGGCGATATGGCACTACGGCCTGAAAAGTGCTCTGGTTAGCCTAAATGTTAGTGTCTCGATAGTGCTTAGCTCTCTCTGATAGTAAGACCGTCCGTATCCCAACCGACATCGATCAGTAACTTTTAGTCGGTCCCATTTCGTCATTACGCAATTCTACGATACAATCGAGCCTCGATATAACGGACTGGAAAAATATGTTCGCTATAAAGAAGTATCGTTAGTGGTCAGTATTGTAAGTAGTTTTTGTCTTGTTTTGTAGAAAAGTGTCCTTTGTGTTGCAATTATATATATATATATATATATATATATATATATATATATATATATATATATATATATATATATATATATATATAAAATGTTCGTTGAAAAGAGGTTTTGTTGTACCAGGGTTCTTTTCCATATATTTTACTTTTACCAGGGGAAAAATACCGTTTGTTATACCGAGGACGTCGTTGAATTGAGGTTCGTTAAATCAAGGTTCCACTGTATGGAGAATTCTGATGGAAAAAAAAAGATTCACCACTAGTTTTCTAGAAAACAAAGTACAAGATGGCGCTTTTCTATCACTTTACAAGCACAGCTAATCGAATAGGAAAAAATATCGACGTTTTTTCCAAACAGGGTCAGTAGAATTATTTTGCTTTCAGCTATGAGTCATGTCCACCGTATAAAGACTAGTCCGGTATATTCGAGTTTGCGCTTTTCTTCAGAAAAAAACATAGAAAGTCTTCCTTCCTCGTGCTAAGAAACGCTGTCATTTTGCAGAAGAGAAAAAAGCTGCCCTTTTGAAGTTTTGACATTTTCAACTGACAGCTTTGCAACCGTAATTGTCAGATGTCGTCAGTTGGCGCCAGCTTTGCCTCGTCTCTGTTCATCTTTTTACCAAACCATTTTGTTAACTTTAAAGGACGAACAGCTGCTGTTTTTGCTTTTGTAGGAGTTTTTCGTCTTCCGCAGCACTTTTTGGACCGTACGGCAAGAAACTGTTTTTTTTTCGCGGTTGTTCGATCGAGTTTGCCAGTGCCTTATTTATCAAATGTTGCGCAAGATCCACGAGGGGCCAGTTGATTTTAGCTCATGTCAATTCCTCCTCCCCAAACAATTTAAAGACCATATTACCACATGAAGGAAACAATTGAAACTGCAGTTTGAGAAAAGCATCTTCAATTTGCTTTTGTTTGCTTCAGAAACGAATTATATTTAGAACTTAGTCTTGTTAGGATTACAACTGTTTTAGTACTGGTAAAATGAGTTTTTTTTTTATTTAGGCGAACTTCAAGTCAGTTTAAAATATACACGTGTTTATATGAGGTTTTACAAATGTGCTATTCTTTGCAATTCTCAAGTAATTAATAAATTAACTTCTTGCTTCTACTCAATAAAACCTTAAACTAGGGGAATACTTCAGTTCCGAAGGTGTTGTCATAAGAGATGCCACTCTTGGACGAGTATAGCAGGATAACACTCTTGTTCATCGCTCGAATTTCAAGCTTGATTTGAAAGAATGACAGATAAACTATTTTAGCATGAATTGAGCTATTCAAATTAGTAAAAGGAAGAATTGTGAAAACTGATAATTATTCTTTGAACTTAAGTGAGTCGTTTGGTGGTTGGTGTAGAATTACAATTGTCAAATGGAGTTTTTCAATCCACTTCCACAAAGAAACACACCGCTCCCACTGAATCATGTTTTTTTTTTGTAGAGTTTTATGGGAAGGGAATTGCACGAGGTGCAAAATTCAGTTAAAGAACAGAGAGCTTATCTTTAAGTACCTAAACTTCACCAGAAAACTGTGCAATATTCTCCACCAAGTATTTGCGATCCGATCTGGTAGACGGTTGAGAACGAAGTTAGCTTTTATTTTAGCTCATTTTTGCCTGTGTTTTATGAGCGTTCAGGTTTCTGATATAAAATTCAGTAAAACATTTGCTTGTTTTCTCTTGCATCCTTTCTTTTTTTTGGGGGGGGGGGGAGGGAACAAACCCTGACTGGGAGCGATTAGCAAGTGTGATTATTGACTCCAATTGTTGACATCCGTCAATCAGTAAGCCTTTAAAATAATAATCCAAAGAGCAGAAAGCGTGGGCTGTTGCTAGCGCTTTGAATTACATCACATCTTAGTACACCAAAAGTCGACATTTTGTGCTGAAAGACTTCTTTCAGAAAAGATATAAAAATAAACACAGTCTCCACAATTAGCTTGACATGATTCTTAGACAAAAGTCAGGGACTTGTTGCCAAAGAGAGTACTAAGAAGGTAGCATCTTTGCATTTTTTTTTTCACTGAATGAAAACACTTAATGGATATGAAAACTCTTAACTTCTAATTCATACTTACGAAAATGTGAACCCATTTTCTTGAACGTGAAAGGCACATGGCTCT
>JAHPZR010002470.1:2500-7500 GCA_019787425.1 Platygyra sinensis
GAAAGATACTTTGATTTAATCTCATTCCTCGTCACTCTTGGTCAATCTTGAGTACTTTTAGACGCTATCAATAGTGAAATAATGGACGTTTTGTTTTGTTTTTTGTTTTTTTTCGCTTTCGTATTCTCCTCCGAAGTCAATAATTATGTTACTTTTTCGTGTTCAGTTTTTCTCAGCTTTGATCACGCGGCAAAGAAAAAAGTATAGTTTCTTGCGTTATAATTGTTGTCACGGCGACAGCAAGACGGGTATCAGACAGGAGCCACATCCACTCAGAAAATGCTTAATTGCTTATATTCACCTTAGTTTGCGTCTGGTTAGCTTCCGTTTGTGGTTGGGAGAACTCTAACATTTTAATGTATTAAGTATTAAAATACTTGAGAAAGTCACTATTTTATAACTAAATTTATACAATAACAAAATCAATGCGCGCGCTCTGATTGGTCAATCAGCTATGGTTTATTGTGCCGGTAAACCCATGAAAAAATCGCGCGTCTTCTCAATTATTATATAAAAGCAACAGACCACAAGTTTCTATGGTTTATAGGCTGATAAACCACGCGGGATGTTGGTAGAACACTCGAAGAATTCGTAAATCACTCGCCTGCGGCTCGTGATTTACAAATTCTTCTCGTGTTCTACCAACATCCCGCGTGGTTTATCAGCCTATAAACCATAGAAACTTGTGGTCTATTGCTTAACTATTTCATACATACTGAGATTATCACATAAAAAAGCCCGCTTAAAATTCTTAGGAAATACACAACCAGCGAATCAGAAAAGTAAACGACTGTAAAAACACATTCTTGGTCCTATCAGAGACACGAACGATAACACTTTAGAGTTGAAGGCAACAAGCGCGGCTTCCTGTAAAGACAAAATGGAGAAAATCGTGTTAAGATTTGCTCTCCTTGAAAGAACAATAGACGACTTCATACGGGTGAGCAGGAAAACAAAAGCACGAGAGCAAAGACTGACAGAGGCGTAAGTCTGCTAAAAGAAACATTCTTTAAAATAAGCGGTAGAACTCAGGAACGTTAAGGAAGTACCTCTTGCTCAACTCAATGAATTGTTGAGCGAGTTTGTGCTCACTCAGAACCAAAGGTGGAAATGACTTCGCGCCCACTTCACTGGGGTGACTGCTGGTTTTCAACGATATCTCAAAAGGGAAAAACTTTCAAGGTAGTATCATCAAGATTTAGCGTTTAAGAAAACTAGCAAGACGCTGCAGTCCAAGCAAAAAGAGCTCAAGAAACAAGGAAGAGGCAACAAGCAGAAGGGTCTGTATCTTTTTCAGAAGAGAAAATAGAAATCCTTTACAACAAAGACCTTCT
Organism: Platygyra sinensis; assembly: GCA_019787425.1. Taxonomy (NCBI): domain Eukaryota; kingdom Metazoa; phylum Cnidaria; class Anthozoa; order Scleractinia; family Merulinidae; genus Platygyra; species Platygyra sinensis. The sequence goes on from JAHPZR010002470.1 coordinate 3,835, forward strand.
TGGAAAATCAAGAACAGAAGCGCTTCTCAACTCTGTTTAGTTGACTAACCAATACAATCCATTTCGATCTTTGAGGGATTAAGGCAAGCTACAATATAGGTTGGGGGTGACATTTAAGTCTGAATAAAACCGCGGATAGTGTACAATTGTTAGAGTACAACAAAGAGCAAACGATTTCCAACTTTACCTTCATCGCCTCAAAGTATGGTACCGAGTTTTGAAGGGCATCTTTAAAAAAAATCCTATCCAGTAGGTCTCATCCATGCCCTGCCTGTTTTCATTATTTAGTGACATTCAGTGACATTCTGATTTACTACAAGTCTTTTTTCCGCTAAAAGTTGTCATTCACATCTACACATTTGGATTCGTTATCTTCATTAAAGATCCATTTCAGAAGACAAAGTGAACTTTGTATTCTAGTTTTATGGGTTTTCTAAATGAGCGCGCCCAAACTGATAAAATTGACAAGCAACTTTTTCTTTTCAAAAATATGAATATCTATAAAAGAAACAAATACACCATGGAAAATGCTTTGTACGATTTTATTCACTCCTTGAGCAGTGTGAGAAAACTCAATCGTTCGCTACGCGCACTCGTTCGTTTTCTAATACTGCTCAACTTGTAAATAAAAATCGTACGCGCGCATTTCCCATGGAGTAATTTCTATTCGTTTGGCAGTAAACCATGTGAAGGCCTGGGAATCACGTCGAACAAATCGTGGTTCAAAGGCAGCAGAGTCGTCGTAACCAAATTTGGCGGGCTGATGAAAGAAACGGCCAAGGGGGCTGAACTAGAAAATCTAAAATTAAGAAAACACGTGCAGAGTGCTAGGAAAAGCATTGTTGCAAACTCTCAGTGACCAAGGAGTTCCACCAACCCACATAGCACAACTCTCCGAACATAAGAATCTTAAGAGCATCAAGAACTAGCCATGATTTCGCTTGCGACAAAACAACAGCAATCTATATCAAACATGGTGGCCCTAAACATATCCAGTGAAAAGGCTGTCAGTCTGCCCAATGCAGCAGTGAGCAATACTCTACCTTTAAAATTAAGAGCAAAGGTTTCAGGGCCTCAACAACGCACATGCATCACAGAGCGGTAGTCGTAACGTTATCTAGAGGAGCAGTGATCCAATCAAAACGGTGAATAAGTCGCAAAAATAACACCACCAGAAAACTGGCTGTGGAAGAGACTACTGTTTATCAATATTGATAAAGATTAACGAAGTAACTATTTTAAACAAACTATTTTCTGAGAACTACCGTATATTGATTTTTTAAATGAGATTTTCACGTTGGTTATTTTTAAACCCAGGTTGCTTTAATTGTTCCATTACCTTTTCATGTTTAATAATTATAGGCATTTGCAAATTCGCGATGTCATTTATACATTGATTTTTTTTTTAAGTAGATATTAATTATCTTTGTCTCTCTTTTAAAAGCAAAGTCATCCCGTCGGCAAAATAGTGTATAAACAAAAAAAAACAAAAATTAGCAATATAGAATTAAGAAATAGAAAACATGTACCGTGTTTCTATCGAGTTATACAAACACGAGTGGAAGTTTGGGAGAACGAGAAATGCTGTGGGAACACGAGCCGCAGGCGAGTGTTTCCACAGCTTTTTCGAGTTCTCCCAAACTTACACGAGTGTTTGTATAACTCGATAGAAACACGAAGTACATGTTTTCTATTTCTTTTAGAAAACACCACGACGAGAAAAAGGAAAATAACTTGTTAGCTTTGGATATCAAAATGTAAATTCTCTTTGCTCGCGCCATCACTACGTCAACAAGCGCGCGCTAGTTTTGTGTCTCCATCGAGTTATACAAACACGATTTTTAACCAATCAGCGCGCGTGCTTTCTTAGGACTGTTTTCTAATTTAGTATATACACAGGAAGTGATCTCAAAAACATTTTCAGAAGGAAACCATTAAAATCGATTTAATTGACCTCTCAATTCATGCGTGGAAAACGTGCTAGCGGTACAAAGCATGCGCGAATTCGCGAAACTATTTACAGAATCTTTGAACATGGAAAATCTATAGTTAATATTCGAAAAAACCTCGTGACAGTCTAGGTCCTTAGACACTGTTCAAATTAGTGTGAATCAAAAGTATGCTTTATTCAAAAGTATGCTTTATTTTTGTTTGGCTTACGCATTATTCACTCGGTAGGGGGTGAATAATGCTCATTAGCCAGAGATAGCGAACCAATCAGATTCCTTAAAACACCAAGATCACTGAGTGTGTATATACTAATAGTTGTTAACAGAGACTGAATATCGCTCCGAGTTGTAGATTTAGCGTTATTTCCTGCGGGTGATGTAGCAGCTCTCTTAAGGTCTCAAATGAATGGCTTACTGTCCCTGAAGAGTACGATAGAACAAATAACAGAAACAATGCCCCTAGCTTTAAAACAACAACAGCTGATTTAGTGATAAAACAAAAGCAGCTTACGAAAGCCCGGGCGCTACACTACCGTTTCTTGCTTTCACCCGTAAACGGCTTCCAACTTTTGAAACGTGTCGATCGTGAAAGAATCTCAGTATGTATGAAATAAAAAAAAAAACATCGCATAATGACGAAAGTGCTTGAAGCATTGTTTCAAATACGAGCAGGGGCGTTTTATAAGGTTAAAAACCACGAGGAGCAGCCGAGTGGGTTTACACCCGATAAAACAAGAGTTGCAAGGTTTTTTTTGGAGGGCTTAGCATAAGCATAAGCATAATTTATTCACGATTAAAAATAAATAAATAGAAAAATGATAAGAATACATCATGAAAAGGAAACACGAGGTTAACCCCTATAACGTTCCCTGAAATAAAAAAAAATAAAACAAGCTACATAATTACTTAGGATAAAACTATTTACATATTTGCGAATTAAGATAAGGCTTCAACCGGGTTTTAAAAATGTTAAAAGATTCAGCTTCCACTACATGCAGTGGTAGGTTGTTCCAATCTTTTACTTTGCGAAAAAAAAAATAATAATATTTGTAAGGATTTACTTTTGCGCTTTTCACAAATAATTTAAAAGGATGATTAGCCAAATACGGGTTTTTAACACTCAACAAGGGAGATGTAGTGTCTACGTTTCTTTAAGGTGGGCCATTTTAGAATTTTGAGGCGTTCTTCATATTCCATTTCTCCTCGTGTTTGACCTAATGCAAGGCGTGATGCTCTCTTCTGGACTTTTTCAAGTGCTATAGTGTTTTTGACTAGATATGGACCCCAGACTGGAGCAGCATATTCGAGAATAGGTCGCACTAAGGTCTTATACAGGGTAGAAAAAGCTTCTAAATTTGAGGGTCCAAGCGTTCTGTAGACGACACCCAAGATTTATTTGCCTTGTTTACGACCGCATGAACTTGGGCGCTCCACGATAAATCAGAGGAGATAAGGACTCCTAGATCTTTCGTACACTTGAAAGGCGTAATTCTTGATCCCATTGTATATGAGGGGGCCGACCTGTCATGGCTGTGAGTTATACGCATCGTTTCACATTTCTCTGGGTTGAACCTAAGCTGCCACAGAGTTGCCCAGTTCGCTAAACGAACGATGTCCGTTTGAAGAGCTCGAGTGTCATTTTCAATGTCAGTGATCTCTCTGTACACCTTTGTGTCATCAGCGAACATTTTGATAGAAGACGATATGTTAGATGATA
>JAHPZR010002470.1:15000-16837 GCA_019787425.1 Platygyra sinensis
TCTTGATCGGCGAGTTCCCGATAGCTGATCAGGGTTCTTAGCAGAAGTTTTCATATGCGTCAATTAAAGCATAAAAGACAGCATAAATTAAAGGAAGACCACTTCACCCAAAAGGGACAAGCTAACCTAAGGGGACCCGGGCGTATGCTCCCCGGGAAAAAGTTTGAAATTGTACTCTTGCCAAACATGCGATTGCATGCTTTTTGTGAGCAGCGTTACGGTAAAGGAGTTGTTTATGATTATAAAACTAGATGTTGCAATTGACAATGATAATGATAATGAGCTTGTATAGCCCTAAAACTATAGAAGAATATTCAAAAGCGTTTTACATTAAGTTAAATTGATGAATAAATAATAAATGAAAAAAATAAATAAATAAAAATCCCTGAAAGCTATAATAACAACAAAGATATGCTAAGCTATGGTAAAATATAAAAAAAAATTCAAAAATTCCAAACTAAATCAAAATTAAACATAAAAACTATTCCAACAAATTAAAAGCTTTCTTTAAAAAAATGTTTTAAGTTGCTTTTTAAAAATGGCGAGGCTGCTACTTGTTCTTATAGGTAATGGCAGCGAGTTCAATAAAACAGGTGAGCAAAGGCCTGATCCCCAAGTGTAGAGCAGTTGTTGCTCTTTCACCTTTTTGAATACTTTTTTTTTTTTATTGAAACGTCTCAGTCTGTAAGTCTTAATGTATTGCTATATGTGTACAAATTTTAATGGCTCGAACAGGTGGCTACATTTGATTTTACAGTGGGTGGAGTTCCGCTGTTGTACTGGGCACCCTGTGACTGATATCAGTTAACATTTCAACAGTTAACCATCTATAACTGCAAAGTTAAGTTTTAGCTTGAGTGCCAAATAGCCTTCACCAAGTCTTTAAGGGCATGTGGGCTCTAAGGTACTGCTGATCTCCCCTTCTATCATCATAAAAAATCCAATGATTTCATCCTAAAATATTACCCATCTCAGGCGTTAAAAAATGACCGCTCCCTTATTTAAGTGTCCCTACGAAGTAAAAAATAATTCCTGCTTATTTGATAGACTTTTAAGTACAGAAAAATGACGTTTTTCTTATTTTGAAATATCTTCCTTAGCAATATTTACGTTTTTGTATTATGCAAATAAGGAAAGTGAAACACTGAATCGAGAACATCTCCAGAATATTGCAGCAGTGTTTTCCTAACTTAGCAACAGAAATGTATATCACAATTCAAGAGAAAAAGATTGACAGCTTCAGTTTTGTTGCAATGTCTACACTCTTGGCGCCAGTACTTTTGTGTGAAAATTCAAATATTCAAGTTTGCAGCCCTTTAGGTTGGGCAGAGGGTCTTGCTCGGAACACACATGGTTCCCACCTTGCCTTGACTCTCTCCATTAGATTGTTGCGAGTGAGTTATCGCTGTGTAAGACAACATATGAGAATTAGAATTAGAAAAACAAAATAATTGTTGTCAAGGCGACGGCACGACAAATGCCAGATGGAAGTAAAGCCCACTCACCAAAAGGGAAACTTCTTATATTCATAGTTTCTTTAGAAACTTACCACCTTCTTATATTCACCCTAGTTTGCCTCTGACTAGCTTTACTTGGTGGTTGGGGCAACTCTAACATTAATATTAAAAAAAGTCACGTTTTATAATTAAATTTATTTCTGACATACTGATATTAACACATGAAAAACAAAAAAAAAACATACACAGACGCGTACAAAAAAACACACGCTTAAACTTCGTACGAAATACACAAATAAACTAATTAGAAAAGCCAACGACTGTGAAAACACACCGTTCGCCCAATCAGAGACACGAGCGGTAGTACTTCAGAGTGGAGG
>JAHPZR010002471.1:0-5000 GCA_019787425.1 Platygyra sinensis
AGATCAAAGGCTCCTGTAGAGCAACCTCATGGTATGAATTGTTGTGGAAACCTGCGATGTTATCGCTGATTTATCTAGGTTCTATTCCATACATTTTACTGCAACTTTGGCCGGGACAGAGAATATGGTTCGTTATATCGAGGACTTCGTTAAATAGAGGTTCGTTAAATCAAGGTTCCACTGTTTTTTTGGAAGGTTATCTATGATCTTAGGGGACGCTGGTGGCACAGTTATTGTGTTTGTAAGCTTTTTGATGGAGATCAATTGTGTGAAATTGTGGATCTGTACATGTGAGGAATTAGTTAAGATAGTGGCATTGATTTGCATTTTTTATAGTTTTAGTTTTAATGAAGGCTATTTCTTGATAAGAGGGAGTAATAATTGTGATTACAGTAAGTGCGGATTAGGGTGGAGGTTTAAAAGAAAAGCAGTGTTTCTTGTTAGGTTCGGAATTTTTTTATTCCATATCACTATTGCCTGATCGCCTGTACGCAGTTCCCGATGTAGAAACATTCACTTATATTTGGTGGAAAGATAGAAATATCGAGTTTAGACTATGCTACGAGTAATGTGTTGGTGTAATTTGTTTCTTAAAGAAAAGTTGGTTTGTGATCCATGTAAAACGGCACAGCTGTCTTCATAATGCATAGGACAAAAGCAAAACAAGGAAGAAAGGAGTGATTTGATGTCAGATTATTCTCTTCCCCAGAGCCCACGATGCTTCTGGCTTGTGGTCGATCCCAACCACAGGTTAGGCCTCAGTTGTTCAAGGCGGTTCAAAGGCTGGATAACGCTATCCACCGGATAAATCATTATGCAGCGGATAACTTGGTTTGTTTTTTAACACTTATCCACTGGATAGCGATTTATCCGGTGGTTAGCTTTATCCAGCCTTTGAACAACTGGGGCCAGGAGGATCTTGGGGTCTGGGGACGAGAATGATTTTGGACTTGAAGAACTGGGTTCTAGCATAAGCAAAGAATATGCGCACGCAGGAGCACATGGTTTTCGTTGCTTGCAAAAATGGCTTCGTGTTCTCCTGACAAGTTCTCGCCGAAGAAAAATGCATTCAAAGATGTGCAAGGATACATACACGGTGTTTCTGATGTCAAAACACCAGCCAATCCCAATTCGACAAGGTATTTTGACTTTATTTGCAAGAAGGAGACGAGGAGAGACGAGTTGTTTGCTTCAATGCAAACAAGCATGATGAAGTGAAACAGCAGGAGAAATCGAAGCTTCCAGTTCATCTCTCAAACATGAGCCTTGTGAGTCCAGTTAGTTTCAGTTTTCAATACTAGATTATTTACTTTGCGCTGTGAATAACTTCAACTTGTAAACTAATTACCTCCTTGTACCTCAGTTCACCAGTCCATTCACAACCATCACTTGGGCATTTCACGGCAAGGGAAAGAATCTTCCTTTCCATTGCTTTGTCCAGAAAAATATCCTGCAAAATAACCATTCATAATCGCTAAGAAGGCCCTGTTAAGGCCTTGCTTCCCTTGTAGAGAAAAGGACATGATGAATCATAATGATATCATGAAAAAATATTAATGTAGTTTTGAAATAAAACAAATCAGTAGTTTGATTGCAAATTGAATATGTATAATGATAACAATAATTGTTGCACATGCAAGTACTTTAAATTACTAAATTCCACCAACCAGCATTTTCAGTCTTAAGCAAAAATTATTTGAAATTTTCAGATGTTCCAACTGATTAGCAGTTTATATAATGTCCTTCAATAAAATTTGAAGCTCACCTCATTACGGACCAGGTTCTCTCTGTCCAAAGGACAAGCACAAGACCTATTCTGTATCTCCTGTCTGTTTACAAAAACACCAAAAAAAAACAAAGAGATTATATCAGTCGCACTATGACAGCTGTTCCAGTAAATATCCTTACCCCTCCCACAGAGGGTTCATTGGTTTGAAGCCCCTCAAATCCCTCTTAAAATGGCCTTGCCTTTAGAATTTCCAATTTCCTTGGGGAGGGTATGGACATTTTCAGGAAAACAGTCGACCATTGTATAAAATCTTGCACAACCAACTCCCTTCCAGGCAGGGGATGTTGCCTGGGGGAGGGAGGGGGGGGGGTATGGGGCAAGGCAAGAGATTCCCAGGTGAAAATGTCAGGATGTTTATAAACGTGTTGTAGCATTTGAATCAATCCCCTAAAGAACACCAATCTGGGTATGGCTCAAGCGTTTATGTATCAGTCCATTCTATCAGTGCCCATCTCCTCTCCCCTAGGCAACTGCAGGACATTTGCTCATATTGTCAGTCCTTGACAATGGGGCATTTGCAGTGTTCTTGCAGCCCAAGGGCTCGGCATTTGCGTACCCGAGGCAACCCCTGGGAATTTGACACGTGTTTTCAAAAAGTGCCATGGAGGAATTCATATGTTAACATAAAGCGTTTGTGAAGATTGGCTACTCTATCAGGGACTAGACAAACTTGTGGACCTTTTTAAAGGTATGTTTTCTCAATTTTATAGCAATAGAAGTAAAGAGCTGTAGGAGTTGGTCTAACATAATTATTTTCTTGCTACTCAGAGTTGTATGCTTCTTCCAAAGTAATCAGTTTTCTCAATTTTAAATATTTCTTCATTCCTTGTAAGCAAATAAAACCAACAGCTTGAACTATATTTTGATAATCATACATCGATAGATTGGAAACAATGAATGTGAAAACAACTATTTTGCACTTTGCGTTAAAAACTAGCCTAGTTTTCTTTTTAAATTGATGAAAGTCAACCTGGGGTGCACTTTAAAATACTTGAGGCTCGGGAATTCAAATAATGTGATTTTCAAGACAGATCTTGCTATCCTAACACTACCCTCTAGCAAACTGTTAAAAACAACATAATAACTAAATGAATAAGTATAAATAAATTACAAATTTATATTGTGCAATTTCCATGATGAGATGATCAACTGCACATTACAACAATGCATGAAATAAAATAACTAAATAACAAATGAATAATCAGAATCATATAACATGTACTGTTATCCTTGAGGTCTTACTACTGCAATAAAGTACTGAAAAGTGGAATGTTTGATATTTACTGATTAATAAAAACACTGCAGAGATGTTGGAAGGCGACGATCCCAAGGGCGGGGCATTTTGGGCCCTTCCTTCATCCTCACCACAGGGCATGAGACAGCTTATAGTCCCAATCCCAAGGAATTTGCCCATTTTTTAGAAAAAAATACTAATGCCTGAGGGTTAGCCTGGGGAGGAGGGACGGACACTTCTGGAATTGACTGATGCATTAAATGAACCCCCTAAAGACACCACTTTGAAATAGCCATGGCAGCATCAGGTTATATTCTCATTAAGTGCAACCGAAAAAGATACCTTTATGTCTAAAAGTTGTAATCTTTTGTCCTGAACACCCCAAATAAGACGAATGTCCGTGATTTACACCCCCCAAAGGCAAGACAACGACCATAGAGTCCTAAAGTGTGTCATCACAAAATTATGGGATTTGGTGCCATTTTCGAAAAAAGCATCCTTAAAAAAGGGCCCTTGCCAAGAGTTACTTCTTAAGGAGGCTCGAAAGGGTTTTTCGTTGCTATATTGCTTGTGAAACGATGGAAGATTACAAAGAAGGATGTTTAATGGTGTGGGCAAACTATATGTCTCCTTGCAACTCTATTGTTGGGCTATACTTTAAGGGTACTTGTGACGTCATATCAGTTACCATGGCAACGTACGAGGTCCACAAAAGCGTCCTCTAAATTTCAATTTTTGTAAATTATCTGAGAAACTAATTCGGTGACCTACCATTTTTATCTCTTTGTTGGAAAGTTCCCTAAATTCTTTAACTTTTCAGACAGTATGGAAAAATTTTATCTAGTAGAATTAAATATATTTGAAGAAAACGCGTTTTATGGCTTACAGAAAATTCCACTAGATAATTTTCCCCGAAACTTTTATATCTGAAGTGCCATCGCGAATGGTGCGTGTATGCAAAAAATCAAGATAGGTCACCGACCGAACTTTCGAGCTAAAAACAAATGTTTTCCGCAGCTTTTATTTCCGGTTCGCGCGATTTTACGCAGCATTAACTTCCGGTGTGGTGATTTTAATACTGATTCAGCTGACGCGTGCATCTTAGTTATGGCGTGTGTAGATTGCGCGCGCGCGTGCAGCTAAAAACCCTTTCGAGCCTCCTTAATTGTAATTCCCAGCCAAAATATAAAGGATGAAAGTTTAATACTGCCCCGTATAAATCTCTCTAATTTTGAGTTGGTTCTAAACTGAAGGAACCCGGAAAAAATTTTGAAGGGTTTGTATGGGATGCTATCAAACTTTGATCCCGTATATCTCCATCGAGAATTGCAATTCAGAGCTACTTTTTGGGATGAGGGCATCTTTGAGGATCCTCTATAAGAATAAGCCATCATATCCCATAATTTCCAATTGTGACCTCATCACTTCTCGACCTTTTCAGTTTATGTATATTAATGAGTTTTCCAGAAAGCTTATGATTTCAAATGAATTAGAAACTTTGCTTTCCGCGAATTAACCTAGCCGATTTCAAGCTGCAATATATGTAATAAAAACATCATTCGCCTTCGTTATGGTAACAAACCTTTCCATATGCTGCTCGAGACATAACTTGCAAAATCTGTGGCCGCATTTCGTTTGCACTGGCTCTCTTAACGGCAAATGGCAAATTAAGCAATGAAAGTCTTCATCAACGGGGTTCACAAAGTCTTCTTCGAAACCAGAAGCCATGAACAAGGCTCACAATTTGAAGAATAGTCAGTCAGTAGTCCAGAGTCACTGTCTATCAACTCGTGCATGAATGCGTGCGTGATCGTGACGTAAGGATATCAGTTCCTCCCTCCGGGAAAACCGCGGGGCATTTGCTCACGTCCTGGGGCGTCCCGGGGCGTCCCGGGGCATCCCAGGGCGTCCCGGGGCTGGGGCATTCGCAATTTCATCGCGGCCCGGGAACTATTGTAGGCACCGGGGTACCCCGAG
>JAHPZR010002471.1:7500-12500 GCA_019787425.1 Platygyra sinensis
CTATAGCTCACCAACGAGCACGGGCACCCCGACTTTTCTTTCAGTCATTGAAATAAACTTATTACAAACTTTGCTTGAGGAAAGACTAATCTGATTTCTATTGCTGAAAGTTGAATAAATAACGAAAAAAGCAGGTAAACTGTGGTCTTTCTATTTTGCCGCATGGTAACCATGTCAAAAATTTTGGCTGAAATTTTAATCAAGAATTCAGCTTTCTGTCTAAATCAAACTTAAAAATTTATTTGTGTCCGACACAATGTATTGACTCCAGGTGAATTCATGTTCTGATGAGTCTCTGTCACAAAAAATGTACAATTATTACTGGGAATGCGCTCTTCTAATAAGCATTAAATAATGCCAAAATGGGTCATTTTCAATGCCTCAGTGCTCCTTAATGAGCATAGGCAACCCCCTTTTTTATTTCAAAATTGAAGTTCTCATATGATAAATATTCAGTGGGCAAAATATGAACGAAAATCTATTGTCAGTTTTCTTTCAGGGGAATTACCTTAACCCGGGTAGGCGGGTTAACCCTACCTGGAGTGCGAGGGAAGAGTTAACCCGCCTGCCAGGGTAACCCTAGCACGCAGATAGGGTAACTTGCCTATCCGGGAACCATGGCTGACTTGGAAACCGAACACAACAAAAAAAAAGAGGAAATGTATGGGTGCTAGGGTAATCCACTTGCTAGGGTGACTCTCTCTCCTTGTAAACAGGTCCTTATTATGGAGTCATGAGGGCGAGAACTGAACAACTTGCGATCAAACTCGTCGCCCCAAGAGAGCTGTAATGGAGCCTACGGACGAGCCCAAAAATTCCGTGAAAGTAACCAATAGCGAAGTGACAGTTTTAAATAAAACTAAGTAAAATAGGAAAGCGATTCAGGAATATATGAATGCACATGGCGTGTCATTTGACATCCTGAGATATATGCAAGATTCGTGAATGTCAATAGTATGGTCGTAATAGGCACATGTTCGAAATGTTCATCAAAATAATTTCCATTTTACCGTTGGGAAACCAATATGCGTCTGAGAGGTATGAAGTTTCTAAGTAAATGCTACATGCCCATGGGTTAAGCCCAAGAGACTATCAAGGTAAGAGAGTGAGTCCCCCATACAGGTCGTCCAACTAAGGTAATCCCTTTTAAGTTATTTTTAAACATTGTACCCAGTTCTTCCGCGGATATTATTCGCGCGTTGCGTGGATGTTTTGGTGAAGGGCAGCTTACGTTTTGTTTCGTTTGTTTTCGTTTCAAAGCAAACTAAAACCTCAAACGCTGTGGAGATGTCTTCTTGTAGTGTAGTGTGAGCCCGGTTTCATTGCATTAAATCAAAGAAAGACATATCCGTCATGGATGTTTGGTTATGCTTGATTTTTGTTGTCCTAGATATTTGGGCTCTCCGGTCTCCGCTCTCCTAGATATTTGGGCTCTCCGCTCTCCGCTCTCCGCTCTCCGCTCTCCGCTCTTCGCTCTTTGCTCTTCGCTCTACGATTTTGCTCTTCGTTCTACGATTTTCGCTCTCTGCTCTCCGCCCTTCGCGCTCTTCGCTCTACGATTTTCGCTCTCCGCTCTTCGCTCTTCGCTCTACGATTTTCGCTCTTCGCTCTTCACTCCTGGCCTTGAAATCTACTACCACCGTTTTGCGCCGAAGCAATAAATTATTTGAGAAATTAACCACAAAGTGATAATTAGTTGGACTTCTAAAAGGCGGAATTTGAGCTAATTTGGATTTTTGCATATTTGCGTCTAATTTCCGACTTTGTTTGATTCTTGCTGACACTTATTCTTAAGTACTACACAGAGTGTAGAATGATCAAGCACCAATCTCTCAAAAGTTGTCAGGGTTTCTCTGTACTCTTATTGGTTATCTTTTTATATCTTTTTATAGACCCGCAAAGTCCTATATGCCTTCAGCCAATGAAATCCTGGCACCTGGGCCCTAGCTCTCACAGCGAGCGAATGATTTTTGGAGGAATTTCAAAGCAGTCACGTTACGTTCTATTTGCTGAACTTCAGCGTGGGTTTACGAGCAGTCTTCACCACTCGTGAGAAATAAGAAAAACCAAGAGAAAAAAGCGGGCTAAGGGTACAGGTACGAGTATGGACGATCCCTTGGCGCTGGCGGTTAAAGTTTTTTCCTTGTCTTCGGGAAATTTTGCTTTTGTCTTCTTCTTAGATTAAGTCTTCAATTTTTCGCTGTCGAATGAACATGTTTAATGAACTCAATGAGGAGTGATAGGTAGCATGGAGGAGCGAATAAATTGGAGGACACAGCTGCGCGTTTAAACAAAACCATGCTAATGCAGCCATCATATATTGTAAAAGCTACCGTGGGCGGAGGAAACCGTTTTGCCCAAATAAGGAAAACCAAGAGATCCCTTGGTGCTGTCGGGGTGAAGTTTTCTCCTTGTCTTTGAGAAATGGATCAATATCAGTATCTGGGCAACTTCGCACCTACCTCGGCCTTCCCCTAACCCAACATGTTATAATAAGTTAGTGTTACTGTTACGTTAGGGAAGGGGTTGTTGCGCAATTGCCCAGATACTGATATCGATCCGAGAAATTTTGCTTTTGCCTCCTTCTAAAGTTTTGTCTTTGATTTTTCGCTGTCTAATCAGCATGTTTCATGAACTCAATGGGGATTAATAGGAAGCATGGAAGAGCGAATAAATTCGAGGACACAGCTGCCGGCGAAATGGCGTGTAAACAAAACCATGCTAATGCAGCCCTTGTTGTAACATGTAAAAGCTACCGTGGGCGGAGGAAGTCGTTTTGCCCAAAAAGTCGACGCGCTATCAAACTTTTGACACCTAACTGTTTTATTAACTTTTATCAAGAAAAAAAACGGTTTTTTTCTAAATAACTCGCACGCGCTTTAAGATTTTACTTCCATTTTTTGGGAATGTTAGATTTCGTTTCGCCAAAAAAGCAAAATTATTTAGACAAAAGTAGCACTTTCATGGTTTTGTGTAAAATAAATAGTTTATTTTTTTATTCTGTAAATATTTACTTAATTGCCACTGGTTATCAGAATATTTAGTATTATTGTGTTACCCTCGTTAAATAGAATTGATGATTATTATACTTTTTTTAGCTTTTGGCTTTTTAAAGTGAAATTAATTATCGATAGTCCCTCTTGAAACGTACCACTCGGCTATGACTGACCGGTACAGATTTAAAAATATATATATATATCGAGTGCAATTTATTCTATCACAACGTCCAATTTCACGTCAAAATTTAATTAAACACACCGATGTCTACCGTGAATTGCAAACATTACAGCCAAATGTAGACATCACTGCCGTTGTCCTATGGTTGCACATGCGTATAGAATGCCTTGCATTGAAAACCTGCGTCAACTTTGAAAGGAGGGCAGACAACTTATATTGATTGATTCATTGCGTGAATGTCAATTGAACTTTGTGGTATTAGTTCTCGACGATCGGTCTTAAAAAATATGCAGATTACAAAACTATTCTATTCTGTCCAGTGAAAATACGTGTTATCATAAAAAGTTTCGTGGGAGTTCAGTGAAAAGTCAAACATGGACAGCACAGCAGGAGCTAACATTAGCTCAGACAACACGACCGGTTCATCAAGAATTGTTCCTTCAAAGGCAGAAGGCATCGCATTTTGCACCGCTTTTATTTTGTTATTTGTGTTTATTGTTGTGGGGAACTTGCTCACCGTTGTTCTGTTTGTTGTAAACAGAAAACTTCGTAAGAGAAGTTTGTTTCTAGTCGTCAATATGGCGTGTGCTGACTTGATGTTAGGAACTGTGTCTCTACCAATGTACATTTACTCAGTCGGTCTTCAGTATGGGTTTTGGCCAGGTGGGCGGCCGATGTCTTTGTATATTTTTTTCACGGCCGTTGACTCCTTTTTAACGTTAGCCTCGCTTAATTCTGCGGCTTTCATATCCGGTGAGAGATTTTACGCCATGCAATGGCCGCTTAAGCACCTCACACTATCGATGCGGGCATATCGACTCGTTATTTTCATGGTGTGGACACTCGCCCTCCTTATTGCCGCTGTCTGGACTGCATTAAGGCCTTTTCTTTCAATCAAAGATGCTGTCTATGCTACGATGCCATACGTTTTGATCGTAACTTTGACGATATGTGGATGTAACATCGGCATTTGGAGAAAGTTTCAACTTGGTGAAGTCGCATCAAAACAGCAAAACAGAGCGTCACAAAACAAACGCTTAACAAAGACATTGCTGGTTGTGTCTATTCTTGCTTTAGTGTCTTATCTCCCTTTAATTATTTTGAACCATTTGATTCATGTCCATCATGTCCAGATCCCGAACAAATATTATTTGCTGGTGAACGTTTTAAATTACTCCAATTCGTTTGTGAATCCAGTTTTGTACGCATCGAGAATTCCTGAGTTTAGAAGAGGTCTGGTTATGTGCTGTTTCAGAGGAAAAGCAGAAGCATTCAAAATAGATGGTGCTGACGACACAGCTAAAAACATTCTGAACAAGGATCAGCCAAATAGAGCTGGCGTTGAAAGGAAAGTTTTGGATACCAAGCTGTAGAACCTCTCTTCTAATGTTATAGCTTGCACTGTACCCTCTTGCATGTCTCGAAGAAACAGAATATTTTCACGGTTTTTAAAGTGCATTGTACATAAATCTGATTAGAATTTTAGATGTAAGTGCTATTTATAGAAAGTACAATGTTTTGCCAGAGAACATGAAAATTAAAGGTCTGAAAATGTTTGGAATTATCCACTCAGTTCCGTCAATGTAACGTAACATCAACCTGTATGTGAAGTCCATAATGATCTTGAAACGAAATATTTTCAAAGTTCGATTACATTGTTAATCTGTTTAGTTTAATAGTTTTCTGACTTTACTTTCCACAAATTATTCTTTCACTAAATTTGCAGTAGCATTTTTTTTTGCACCAAAAAGGAATAACAAAAACTTCAGAGTTTTACGTGACAGTGCTGACACAGTGCGAACGTGACAATGTTTGAGTGACAG
>JAHPZR010002473.1:0-7500 GCA_019787425.1 Platygyra sinensis
GACTTTCTGAGAATGTCGAGAATCGGAAGACACCGGCGAAAAATCGATTTTTCTTTTATTTCGCCAAAACATACCTTTGGGTGAACTTATTCAAGGAAAAATAGTTTAAAGTTCCAATGATTTATTTTGCGGCCAAAATTTAAGAAAGTTCGAAATTTGCATACAAAGGCAGTTTTCGCAACTTAAAATCTTCAAATTTCACGCTTCTTTACGAAAACATCAGGGGCGTAAAAAAAATCCTATGAAAACGAAACTTGGCACAATTGTAATTTTATTCTTATACGTTAAAATCGTGTAGAAAGTTTCTTGCAGTTTTGTTTACAGCTTTTTAACGAAGGGTATTTGTACAGCCGCCATTTGTGTCACTTGGCAAGGAACAAATAAGGGCCAACTTCGACTATGATAAATGGCCACTGGTATATATCATTTGGTCAAAATATTTATATTTTAGGAAACCTTGGTTATTGGTATTTTCACCAGAAAAGTTATAGCTCTGGGAATTAAAATGTTCCCCGTCAGTAAAATAAAATGTTACAGCATGTAAGCGAGTTCAACTTTATGCAAATCACGAGGTTGCTCTTTGGAAGTCAATGGTTTAAAACAGGAAACAACGACTCACCATCATTTACGCTCCTTCTGCCGCTATAGAAATTATTTTAACTTCCCAGTGTCCTTTTGAGTTGTTCTTAAAATATTTCCAGTAACACAGCGAGCATAAACGGCCATAAAATTCGACAAGGTCGACAATGTTTACATTTGCTGTCGCACACGCAGGTGTGGATCTTTTCATCGTATCTTTTCATCGTATTGCTTAGTCGAGAGTCCTTTAGAAATATGAGAATACACACTTCAAAAGGAAGCAAATCAGTCTCTCATATCTGTATAGTTCATGTCCACTTATGGGTAAATAACTCAGTTCCCGTTCACTAAATAAACAAGTCGAATGACCTTTACGGTGTGAGAGGTCACATGTTATGCCGTTATGTTACTTTCTCCCGGTCTCACATTACAAGGGTAACGCCGTATTTCACAAGGTAAAAAAAGGTAAAAGTCTGCATGCGAGCCAACTGTGGCCCACCAGGCCGGAGCTTATCCCGGTTTCTGTAGCATGAAGCGACTGGGAGTATTTCTACTCTCCCCTGGATGGGATGCTAGTCCATCGCAGGGTTACCCCAGGCATTAAATTCGCCGGTACCCATTTATACACCTGAGTGGAGAGAAGCACCTCGAGAGTACTCATTTCACATGGCATTTGGTTTTATTTAAAATGGTCTCAAATATATTTTATTTAGGAAGCAAAAGCAACAAATGATTAAATCACGAAATTAAGGCGGCACAGCACAGTTTTTTTTTCTTTCACAAGATGAACAAATCTGCAAGCATTGGCGCATTTTCAAATGAAAGCCGGGGCGGATCCAGACCTTGAGCTAAGGGCCTGTTTACATGGATATGGAAGACCCCAGGTAGGTGAGGTAACCCGCCTAGCCGTGGTCTAAAAATGGCCCGCGTTTACATGCAAACTTTCAACCCCGGGGTCCCGGGGTGACGTTACTAGACGTTGTTGCTTGGTTGCTAGGCATGTAAACAGACAAAATGGCAGGCGAACGACGCATTTTGGCGGTCAGTGTTCTTTTCCTCTCATTATCTGGTTTCGCTGCAACCTTTCAGTGCTGTGGCTTTTTACTATTTTTAATTTGGCGCGCTTTGGCGCGCTTGCAAATGTAACATGGACTTGACCCCGGATAGGCGGGTCACCCCACCTTGAGTCGTTTACATGGCAAAATGCGACCCCGGCTGACAGGGTTACCCTACCTGGCAGACCGGGCAACCTGCCTAGGCGGGTTACCCCACCTATCATGTAAACATGATCAAATAAAAATGAGAGATTATATGGAGAGGCGGGGGGGGGGGGGGGGGAGGAGGAGGGGGGGAACCTGGACCCGCCACTGTAAAGTTTACTAAAATAAATAAAAAAAAGTGCTGTCTGCTGGTGGTAAGAGTTTGTTTCTCCGAATTACTATTGTGTGGGTAAAAGAAAGTGAAATTTGTGTTTTTTTTTTAAGCAGCGACTATCCGGGTCAGATCTTTAGACATCGTCTGAATTTACTCAGACGTAAGTGGGGATGATAATGCCCTTGACAGTGAATGCAAATTCAGTCACCGACTGCTGATGTAGCCAGAGCAGGTAGGGCTCCAGTTTTCCTTAATGCCATTTCAAAACTTCTCATGCTGTTTTCCATTTAGCTCGAAGCGATATTCGAGCGTGCTTGAGTGATTAGAGGCACAAAAGGAGCAAGCTGAAAACGCAAATCTCACACGAAAAATTACGCTTTGCTTTTGCTGCTCATATATCACCAGTCTTTGTAACTAAAACGGCACAGCCTTTGTTTTAGTCATTTCAGTCACCCACTTGACGCTCAATTTCGCTATTACATTTAACAATTAGATTATTCGCTCGAGATTTCTATCGCGTGATAGTTGACGAGGGCGCAGCCCGAGTCAACTATCACGCGATAGAAATCGAGAGCGAATAATCTAATTGTTTTAGTATAAATCTACTAGTCGTTCAAAACTTAATCTAAATCCTTTTCTCAACACTTCGTAAACGCCAAGAAACGGCCGTCATTTTGTTAACAAGCGCACACTGTTACGCTACTCACTATCTATCACAGAATAGATAGTGAGTAGCGTAGCCAATCAGAGAACAGCATTCGTGATAGAACGCTAGTAGATTTATACTAATAGGTTTTAGAAGTAGCGATAATCCACCTCACCCCACTCCCAAGAAAAGTAATTTCAAAAGTCATGAGGGCTAATACTCCCGAATGTAGCATGCAATCTGCATTTGTATTGAGAGGTACAAGCCTACGAACAGGGATATATTGCAGAAGAGAAAGTAGGTAAAGGAAAAAGGGAATTAGAAGTGCGACCCAAGCCGAAGTACTGTAAAAGTATCTATACCTGGACATGCTTGAAAAAGCCATATTAGCATTAACTGAGGATCATGTAATAAATGTTTGTTTACTTTTTTACACAAAATTTCAAATTTACTGTTTATGCAGCATATCTTGTAATGCTGCTCTTGACAGATATTGCAATAACTTAATAAGGAAATGAATGTGTTTGATTTGTATTAAAAAGAAAATTAGAAAACTATTGAGAGTGCAACTTCAACAAGTTAATGATATATGTCTAAAACTTTCTTTTTGATGCGTTAAACGACGCAAGCAAATATCAAACTTAATACTCAAGAGATGTGATTGTAAGGTTTTACAGTAATTAAATGAGAGGAAATGTCTCCTATAATATGCCCGGGATAGGAAATGGATTGTATTGTATTTACAGATGTTTCAACACAAAATTATATCTAACCTTTTCAAAATCTCAGCTTCGGCTTCATTCTTAAAATTTCGCAAATTTCAGCCTCGACATTCTTATAAAATATATTCTTATAAAAAAAGAGTGTATTTGGAGTCTTATAGCAGCAGGGAAGTAAATCAACCCCCCACTCCCCCTCTTAGCTCAAGGTCTGGATCTGCCCCGGCTTTCATTTGAAAATGCGCCAATGCTTGCAGATTTGTTCATCTTGTGAAAGAAAAAAAAAACTGTGCTGTGCCGCCTTAATTTCGTGATTTAATCATTTGTTGTTTTTGCTTCCTAAATAAAATATATTTGAGACCATTTTAAATAAAACCAAATGCCATGTGAAATGAGTGCTCTCGAGGTGCCTCTCTCCACTCAGAGTGTATAAATGAGTACCGGCGAATTTAATGCCTGGGGTAACCCTGCGATGGACTAGCATCCCATCCAGGGGAGAGTAGAAATACTCCCAGTCGCTTCATGCTACAGAAACCGGGATAAGCTCCGGCCTGGTGGGCCACAGTTGGCTCGCATGCAGACTTTTACCTTTTTTTACCTTGTGAAATACGGCGTTACCCTTGTAATGTGAGACCGGGAGAAAGTAACATAACAGCATAACATGTGACCTCTCACACCGTAAAGGTCATTCGACTTGTTTATTCAGTGAACGGGAACTGAGTTATTTACCCATAAGTGGACATGAACTATACAGATATGAGAGACTGATTTGCTTCCTTTTGAAGTGTGTATTCTCATATTTCTAAAGGACTCTCGACTAAGCAATACGATGAAAAGATACGATGAAAAGATCCACACCTGCGTGTGCGACAGCAAATGTAAACATTGTCGACCTTGTCGAATTTTATGGCCGTTTATGCTCGCTGTGTTACTGGAAATATTTTAAGAACAACTCAAAAGGACACTGGGAAGTTAAAATAATTTCTATAGCGGCAGAAGGAGCGTAAATGACGGTGAGTCGTTGTTTCCTGTTTTAAACCGTTGACTTCCAAAGAGCAACCTCGTGATTTGCATAAAGTTGAACTCGCTTACATGCTGTAACATTTTATTTTACTGACGGGGAACATTTTAATTCCCAGAGCTATAACTTTTCTGGTGAAAAAACCAATAACCAAGGTTTCCTAAAATATAAATATTTTGACCAAATGATATATACCAGTGGCCATTTATCATAGTCGAAGTTGGCCCTTATTTGTTCCTTGCCAAGTGACACAAATGGCGGTTGTACAAATACCCTTCGTTAAAAAGCTGTAAACAAAACTTCAAGAAACTTACTACACGATTTTAAAGTATAAGAATAAAATAACAATTGTGCCAAGTTTCGTTTTCATAGGATTTTTTTTACGCCCCTGATGTTTTCGTAAAGAAGCGTGAAATTTGAAGATTTTAAGTTGCGAAAACCGCCATTATATGCAAATTTCGAACTTTCTTAAATTTTAGCCGCAAAATAAATCATTGGAACTTTAAACTATTTTTCCTTGAATAAGTTCACCCAAAGGTATGTTTTGGCGAAATAAAAGAAAAATCGATTTTTCGCCGGTGTCTTCCGATTCTCGACATTCTCAGAAAATCACTCTTAAAGTGCATCTAGCCCCCCCCCCCCCCCCCAAAAAAAAAAAAAAAAAAAAAAAAAATCTCTGCGCCTGTTCGAAACGCACTGCGCCTTTTAACACTAAATCTTGACTTTTTGTAGGCTGTAAAAGTTTCAAAATCTAGCCATCATCTGTCCCAAGACCGAGCTAGGAAGTGGCATGGGTCTATTCCTGGTTTGACGTCACAGACTTATTTGTATTGTCATAAGTCTTTGTAAACATGCATGCAAAGAAGTTCGTGACGTCAAATCAGGAATAGACTCATGCCCCTTACTAGCTCAGTCGTGGGACAGATGATGGCTAGATTTTGAACCTTTTACAGCCTACAAAAAGTCAAGATGTAGTTTAAAAAGGCGCAGTGCGTTTTGAACAGGTGTAAAGATTTCTGTAAGCACAATAAAAGTATTTTGGGGTTAGGTGCACTTTAATGATAATTATCAGAAATCTGTAGGTGTAGGATTCATCACGAGTAATCAATTGTGATCAATTTTTCAATTAGTATCATCAATTTTGCTGATTCTAGCTTACATACATACATACATACATACATACATACATACATACATACATACATACATTCTTTTATTTTCTAATAATTATTTTAACAAATTGGACATGCCCACAGGTAGCTAGCTAATCTAGGTGGGTCATGTCTTAACTAAAAAGAAAAAGGTAAGTATAGAAGTTAGCAGAAATCAGGAAATTAACTAGAGAGAATACATATACAAGTTTACAGAAATCAAAAATCTGGGAGTTAAAAAAAAGAGTAGGTATAGAAACAAAAATACAACAATAATTACAGGTTAAGACTATTACTTTGTTATTTCTGAAGAAATGAACAAAGTACAATATGAGAAACTCCATTTCGGAGGCAGACGTTGATTACTGCGAGAAAACTTCTCTCATTAACTACTCTTTCGGTGGCTGGGGTTGTTAAACAGTAAGCAAAGGAATTGAAGGTAAGAGAGCTTTATTGAAAATGCAGTTTCTAACTAAATAAAATTGGCTATTGTAACCTCTCCGGTACAGCCGATTAAGGAATTCTTGAGATACTGATAGAGTTTTAGAGCAGAACTTCGTTACGCGCCTTTAGAAGTTAAGCATGCAGCTAGCTTGCTTTAATTTGGCGTAGCGTATTTGCTTTCCCAGCTTTCTCTTTAAGGCTGGTTTTTCACTAGCGATGGAGTCGGAGTCGAGTCAGTCGGAAGAAACCTAATGAAAATCGAAAATCGGAGTCGTAAGCGGAGTCACCAGTTACTCGCAAAAGGCGGTTGGTTGACGGTTGTGAAACATAGGCACGCAAGGCGTGCAAGAGTTATTTTTTTAATTAACAGGTTATGAAAATGGGAGCATTGAAGCGACTCTTTACAGTGATAATTTTGTTAATTTGACAAGGTTTTGGCTACAATGTACAGCAAGAAAGAAACTGAGAATCTGATGTACATACGATCTTATATCGCTAAGATAAGTTGTCATCTTAAGTTGTCGTAAGAGGGTATGGATAAAATATAGGTACGCTTAGCGAGTAGGAGTTTTTTGTAGGAATAAATGGGCTGGTGGAAGGTGGGGGGTGGGGAGAGAATGGGTGACTGTTTTTCTGTAGGTTTTTGAGTTGTTGCGCAAAAAGGGCTGTGAATTTTTTTTTTGTAGAGGGGCAAGCCATATACGTGTAATGTGTGCTTCCATAATGAAACATGGAGTATTGACAGATGATGATTTAATACCTATGTTATTTTTGTGGATGGAATAACAGAAATATAGTACATGTAGGTCAAAACTGTTGTAAGTAAGGTATGGGTTAGAGACGACAAGAAAGATCGTAGATCCTATAACCGCGCTTTTAAAAATTAGCTGTTTTCCCAGTTTTACAGTCACAACGCAATGCACATTCCAGAGACCCTCTCGTGACATCACTCCCTTAATGTATTCCACAGCAATTTAAAATCAAGTTAATTTATTCACAGCGATAGCACAGGTGGACAAATAGCACAGCAAAAAAAATGGACAAAACCGTGGTGCGCCCCATACGACTGACCGAACGTTAGGATTCCAACTCAAAAACCACTGACTGTTCAACACGTTCTATTCTTTATTATATTGTGAAATCTGCTCTGAGCGACGGGACTAGATAATTAATCTCGGGGGGGGGAGGGCGGCACGACTTCTTGGAAAATGTGCACGCATCTCGGGTCAAAACCTCTCTTTGTGCCAGTTTTCCCAATAGATTTATTATTGTAATTCGGGTGTTTTCTCTACTGGACCTGGAAATCCACAAAAAAATAATAATTCCTTTATTTAACATAACATTTGCGAGAACATTCCGATTAAAATACTTACCCGCCCTATTTCTCATAATTCCTCGTGTGTGGCTAAGATCGTTGAGGAGAGTCCGTGTGCAATTAGTTTTTTAGGGACTATTTAAACTAAATCCACTTCCTAGTAATCAATCAGAGTTTCGCTCTATTCCACTCTACCGCTTACTACCTTACTCGAAGCTACAGGTTATTGGTCTATTTAAGTATCCGTGATA
>JAHPZR010002473.1:12500-17500 GCA_019787425.1 Platygyra sinensis
TTTGTAAAAAGTCTTGGCAACGAGCGAATAATTCAGATAGTAGGCCAAGAAAGATGTATTAAAGAACATATAGTTTCCGAACTACTTTATGTTAGTTGCATTTATTTAACCAGTTAAGTTTTCCAAAATTGTTTTTCCGGTGTGAAATTTCGTGCGAAGTTTGAAGTTTTACTACAAAAACAATGTCTGTCAGTCGTCACTTTTAAAATCACTTGACTGAAATCAGACTTTTCTACCATAAATTGAATAGCAGAAAGCGAGGAAATTCATTAAGTGTATTCTACAGAAATTCTCCTGAATACAGCAACGATCAAAAACGTAAACTTGACTGAATTTGACTCAAATTCTACGGCGAGGGAAACACAGGATTAAGCGCCATTACAGCGCCAAGCTACAAACAACCAAGCAAACTTTCACAACTTCAAAACACTCAACTCAATTTACTTACAGTGACTTTCCTTGCCATTTCAAAGAGAACGGAGATAAACTTGTGGTGACTAATCGTCGATGGATGTGTAAAAAAGGCAAAAGATTGCCGATTACCGCTAACTTTTAGGAGCGAAATTTAGGCAGTGGGGCAGGCAGCGGGAAAAAATCCGGCCCGTGGGCCGTATCGTAAAAAGCTGGACCGGTCACGTGTGTAAGATTAGCCAATCAAATTCGAGGATTTAGGCATCCGGCCCGCTCAGATGCTTGAGAAAAAAAATAAATTAGCATATTTTGCTATCTGGAAATTCGACGTAAAATAAATTTTTTGATTGATTAATTGTTTAATTGATTGACTGACTGACTGATTGATTGATTGATTGATTGATTGATTGATTGATTGATTGATTGATTGATTGATTGACTAATAGTCTCGCCCCTAATTATCTGTAATCAATCTTTACTGATCGGAGTGCAATATCTATACTACTCTGAAATGTTAGGGCAAACTAGCTGTTCCACTGGCTAGCACTATTTTTCTAAATAGCGGTTTCAGCTATAGGTGCTGAGAAACAGCTTACCTAGGACATATTCCTAAGGTAATTATACATTATTATTATTAACATAAGGTAATCCGTTAATTCACCATATGCAGAGTAGGACATATTCTCAAGGTTATCAGTTAAATAAACAATAGTCCCCATTTGGCGCGAAAATATGCTAGGATATTTGTCCCCGGACATTATCTGTTCCGAGAAGCGAACAGTTTCCGATCCTAGCATATTTTCGCCCCAAATGGAGACTATCGTGTTTATTATCCTTCAAATCTTTTACGCAACGCGCGCAGTTTTGAAAATTAGGGTACATTTAGTAAATAAACTCCTTCAGGCGGCTGCTATGTCGGCTGATAATAGGGAGTTTTAGCAATGACGACGGCGACGGCAGGGACGAAGCCTTGTGAAAAATCTATTTATATTTTACCTTCGAATGTCGCTGCTCTGTAAATCTGTTCATAGTAGGACTTTCGGTCTAAAAACTTGCTTAGGCTAAACATGCATCGATAGCGTTTAATTCGAAACAAAGATACAAAAAATTCGCCGTTGCGGTTCGTGTTCTTAAAAACACGTGGAAGTTAGTAATTTCACGTTGTTGCTTTGTAGAGGAAGGCAAAGAAATGTACCAAGTTTCAAAACGCACGTGCACAGCTATTGGTCTTCTCATTAAACCTTTTGTTTGATGGCGTTCCCGTTGCCGTCGCCGTCGTGGTTTGCTAAAACTCCCTAATTCTCTACTTGCACAAATCCCATAATACACCTCTTTTACCCCCAAAAAATTTGCATAGGCATTGTTTTAGATTACTCTTGAGACATGTTCATGTCCCAGGAGAAAATGTAAACAATGAGTATGCAAATTTTTTTTTTTTTTTTTATTTTGGGGGGGGGGGGGGGTAAAAGAGGTGCATTATGGTATTGTGCAAGTAGTGAAAGTCCGCGGCTGAGAGATTATCCTCAAAATTTCACATTTGGCCGAGAAGCAAAGCTTCGAGGGCAAATGTGAAATTTTGAGGACAATCTCTCAGCCAAGGACATTATCAGCCGACATACCAGCAAGCCAGAAAGGGGTTTATTTCTTTTATAACCCTCCCATTAATTTTCAGTTCGTAATAAACCGCTCGTAAACATGGTAGAAAAAGCCATTGGTGATCTGATGGCGAGTGCGCGTGATTGACGTGAGGGAGCAAAGTAAATTTGATTGCTTTAACTAACTTTATTTCCACTGTGATTGGACCAAATTTGACAAACTGTCATGTTAAATTAATTCTCGTAACGCCCCTTGGATCAAAAACTCGAAAACTTGGCGCTTTTGGTTCATATGTTCCGACGTACTGTTCATAAACTTGACTAGAAAGAAATGTATTTCAGTCTCAGAATTTACATCTGTGAAATACAGAATGTGTAAAATCTGTAGCACTTGTAGGTGGACTGATTTTTCGTTGCTCTCTCGCTTGAGATGAAGCACTTCAGCCGGTTGTTGTTGTTTTGAGCTAAAGGTCACCGGGTTTCATCTCGTGGTAGTTTTCTCGGCCTCTCTTTCCGAAGTAGAGAATGGTGTTAAACCATGCCGAATTTGCAAAACTTTCTGGAGCATTCAGACCAAGCTGATTTGCTGCATAGAAGACTTCAAGGTCAGGAGGGAGGGGGTTTCGAGTATCTGTCAGAGACTCATCACTGCCAGTGTGACGTCAAATAGCAACAAGTCGAAGCTTCGCTCGGCTTGCCCAGATTTGGCGTAGGGACTCCATTGAATTCAACGAAAAAAAGGATAATACAAGCTACTATTGCGCTATTATTCACTAATTTGACACAAATGTGCAAGCTTTTGGATATTGTCTGTGAGTACAACTGTCTGTTGTTTTGTGTGCGTTTTTTGTTCCAGATTTTATTGAAAACAAATCGGGTTAAGTGGGGTTACCGCCATCTTGACTTCCGGTCAAGTAAAGGCCACCCAAAACGCCCGCCGTTTTCTCTTCAAGTTTTCAACAGAAGTACCTCATAATAGGAGGTTTTGTTCCTTTTTGATATAACTTTCAAGCCATTGGTAGTTTTTCTCAAAGTGATGAGCCATTTTGCTCAACAATCCTTTTGAGTGCGAGGGCGTACATGTCGGTTTGATTTCTCGCTTGTTAAACTTTGTTTGATTGGTGAAAGGTCAAGAGTGTCTATGATTACCAGCTGTTAGCTGGTTGAATGCTTGTGTTTTTTAATTTAGTGGGGTAGATGACTGCCTATGTGCTCCAGAAGGGCTAACCTTCAGAATACCCGGCTACGATTGCGTGACATTAAATGCCTGCTCCCGTAGTCCCGCAGTCAATAAATATTTGCATATGGAAACAAAAGAGAAAAACTTAATGTATACACGAAACAAGCGTGCTACACATGAATATACCTCGTTCTAAAATCAATCAGCCGAAGTAAGCGCGTTACACATCAAAAGACTTCGTTCTATCATCCATGAGCCGAAACCCGGAGTTTTAATATTCATTTTATCCACTGCGGGACTGCGGGAGCAATAGTTTTACTCGTCTTACTTTCATAGCAAAAGTTTTACTCGTCTTAAGTTCATCAACCCATAAAATGGCGATAATTATCGTTACGTCTCCTATTGTCATTAATGTGCCAACCAGAGGTTTAGTGGCTCTCGAAACAAAGGATTCTTTGTTCTGTGGTTGGCAAAATTTAAATATCAAAAGACTTGTTTGTAAACAGTGAATATCGCTATAACAACACCACTGCAGGACAACGGGAGCAAGCGTTCAATGTAACGCAATCGTGGCCGGGTATTCTGAAGTCGCTCTCCAAACGTCATTCCATTAACTTTGAAGGGATTGTTGAGACGAACCATAAGTACTGAAGGCCTAATTCTCAGCACAGAGCAAACTTAATATACCATGTACCAAACCTCCTATTCTGGGATCAGGACATCTCCGCATTTCTGCGTGGGCTCCGGAAAAAACGTTGTCAATCCATTAAACTTTGTCGACGTCTCAGGCACTTGTTAGTATGTTTCTACTCAAATTATGAGGCTTTCGAGTAACTTATCCTACCGCAAATTACTGCAAAGAAGTCTTTCATATATTTTGAATCCTGGGTAACATTGAGCAAAGTAATCGGATCATCAAAAAGTTAGAAATTTCCACATTTCTTTCAGCTAACGAAGCAAAAAATTTGGCCGCCATATCGAAAATCACCGATGTACGACGTGACGTCACAGTGGTAGTAATGACTAAACCACTGATTTGTCTGGAGACACCCCCTCCCTCCTGCTTCAAGGTCTTCGCTGGAAATTGGACGCTCGTGCTTTGTGAAAGAAATCAATCCCTGTCGCGCAAGATCTTTCAGTGATCGATCTGGAGCTTCGTTTGCCCGCTTGCTTACTTATCCCGAATAATGAAAAACGGCTTTCTTTGAAGGGAACCGGAAAAAAAATCTGTCCAGCCCGGAACGAATTGGCTTTCACAGTGTTGCGACTGTATGGTTTTCCTTTCACTGAATTTTCTGGCTTCTGCGTAAAAAAGGCTTTAACGTGGTTGACAATTCTGCCGGCTCCATGATGTCAAGAGCGACTGGAATTTTTCTCTCCTTCCTCCAAGCTAAAGTTGGACGTGAACGGTTGGTTTATTTTACAGTTAGTTATCACATTATATTAAATCTTTATTTTGTAAAATGATTCGGTTTAAATTTACGTAGAACTAAATATTAAAAGTTTACTCGTGACTTTCTCCACCTTCGAAGACATTGACAGCGTATTTTGGAGACTTTTTTGTACTTTCCGGAACAGCAACTGCCATCAGCTTTTTAATGTCACCATTGCTAGACTCGGTAGCACTAGTTTGGTTTTCTTCCATATTAGTAAGAGAAAAGAAATTCTTGTGCTGACTATGTTTCCCTTGACGGAAACAATCGGAGAACAAATATCGACTCGGGCGGGGGTTATTGCGTGATAACTGTCCGGAGATTTATACCACGTGACGTAAAATAGCCAATAAAATCAATCAAAAATTAATGGGTGGGTTA
>JAHPZR010002475.1:0-15000 GCA_019787425.1 Platygyra sinensis
AAACACAGTCAGCTTTAACAGTTCGTGCCAATTTAAAGCAATATGATCAACAATACTTAGATTGCTGATAAACATGGACGCCTATTTTCCTTTAGCTTAATTCGTAAAAACTCGAGCCATTAATTATAATTAGTCACTCCATTACTACAAACAACATTATACAATACATTACACTTCTCATATCTCCTTACCAACAATATTAACCTTCAAAGGCAGCTGTAGATGTGTTTCGGAACGTGCAGAAAGATCCAACACCCTCATCTCACCCTAAAAATAGGTTTCGAGCTTTCATGCGCAAACACCATCCCGTCCCCGAGTAAAATAATCTCAGAAGACACAGTCACAACGCATTTTCATTGGTAGAAACAACAACACATATGATTAGTCGAAAGGTGTTGGACATGTCTGCCACGCAGGACAAAACTGCAACGCTACACACGGAAACGCTTGCTACGCAGGCTAATTGGGAGGCGGTTGAGACAACCCGTTATATGATCGGTTTGCGGTCGTTTCGCTGCAAAACCGTTTCGCTACAAGTCGATTCGCTACAAGCCAAAGTCGATTCGCTACACACGAAAGTCGATTCGCTACAAATATAAAGTCGATTCTCTACAAGTACAAAGTCGATTCGCTACAGTTGTTCCGTGACTCGATAAACATTTTTCACAAGAGATGGGCATGCCATAAAACAGCCGTCACAGTAATTTTAAAGTTCGAATACTCTAACAATTTGGCGATAAATTTTTCCATTTTTCCATTTGCCTATATCGAGCCTGTATGAATAAACCCTCGAGTTTCCACTCGATCTCTCAATCTCGCCCCCAGAGCCCTCTTACTTTCTTTTGATCGCTAGAAAGGAATAGGGGCTCTGGGAGCGTTAAATTCATCCCACAGTTGGAAGATCCTCATTTGCAGGTCACGCTACTTTTTTCCCTGGATGCGTCGCAACTTCCTTTCTGACACACGGAGTAGGATCCAAATATCATGCTTGTTAAATTGAGGTGCGTTGATTGGTTAGTTTGTTCATCACTAGAACAATAGCGTCAAATTATCAAGTATTTTAAACAATCAGTGTTGAAGTGATAATTTAAAAAGCCCACCCGCGCTCAAGAAAATCTGATGTTCCCTCATTGGTCCGTTTTAATGATAGACCACACTTTTCATTACATTTCTGTTTGTAATAACCTGGAATTGATGTGTCTGTTCAGGTCTTTTAATGCTAAATGATAAATAAACTTCATAAAACAGAGAGAAAGAGGAACTCGTATCGGTCTCGTTTTCGTGCTCTTAAAATACGGATGCGGCTTGGGTACGGTTTATTTCCATCGTTGTTTTACTTTGTGTCAATCTTCTCAGATTCCTTGGTATCTGTATGCTCTATTCCTTAAGATATCTTTTTGGAGATTGCAGCGAACCGACTTAACATTTGTAGGGAATCAACTTGCGATGTGTAGCGAATCAACTTGCGATGTGTAGCGAATCGACTTTGACTTGTAGCGAATCGACTTGTAGCGACTTGCAGCGAAACGGTTTTGTAGCGAAACGACCGGATTTGTATGTACGGGCCGATGTTTGTGGTAAAAATTGATCGCTCTTCTGCATAACTATAATGATTGAGTTCTACTTTCCATGGCTTCTTGTTTCGATGCACAATTTTATTTCCTGCACAAAAAGGGTCATTTGTCTGCACAAGTTTATAGAACGTGGTATACATTGCATGGCTTTTTGTTTGGATGCCCAGTTTGGTTTCCTGCACACGACTTTATTTAAAACGTGTCATTTGTCTGCACAAGTTTACAGAACGAGGTATACATTGCATGGCTTCTTGTTTCATTTCTTTTGTGCTTTTGTCTGCAAGCGCGTTTTTAGACATATAAAGTCGAGTCGACTTCTGGAAGTAACGAGTCGTGTCAACTCGTGTCGAGTCGTGACGACTCGACGACATTTCCACCCCCATTCACGTAGTATGACCATTTCCGGTGACTTCCTGTAGGGTTTGTCAACTTCCGGTAAGGATGACTTCATGAATTTCACGACATGACTTTTGCCAAGACGACTTGTCTATACATACAGACGACTCGACACACTTTGAGTGTATTGGACATGTGTGGTGCAATAATATCCATTTGTAACTGAATTGTACTTAATATCCAAAAATAAGTGCCAAAAAAGTACTTTGCAGCATCTTACATTAAATTAAAATACAAATAATATAATAACACCTGGGTGGGCAACAGGTAACCTATATAAAATAAACATAACAATACAGTAGTCCATAATGACGACAATCTATCACATGATTGTCAGTTTATTTCAAACGATAGTTAAAAAAAATAATCCAACTTATTGAATGAACTCTAACCTTTAAGAACAATGACGCTAACATTCAAACCACCCAATTTAAACCTTTGACATTGACAATAACATACCTTTCACTTGCATGCACTATTTTCCAGTGTATTGTAATTACAATGATTTCCAATGATATTTATTTCAATCTGTTTCATTCACAGTGACAAACATAATGAAGATTATGAGAACAGAAAGAATGGGGTACCTGCCACTTCCTCCCCAAGAAAGAGACCGCGCGTCGATGAAATTTCAGCAGAAGATTGATTTGACTTTAAATATTCCTTTGAAGAACCTTTCAAAATCTCCACCAGCAAACAATTGCTATTAAAATCATTGCTATATTGTTTTCCACAAGACCTTACCAAAATAATTGCTTCAGATCCCTTTTGTAATTAATATTGTTGCCACAACAGATAGATAACAAACAAAATTGACAAGCCACTAATTATGTGTCAATCAAAAGTATACACAAAATGATCTAACTATAACATTACAATTTCTCAAAAAAAACAACTAAAAACATCTTTCTCTGAAACAGCAATAATTGCTGTTGCAGGCACTTGTGTTTCATGTACCTAATTTTGCATAACAATTCCATACATTAATTGCATTGCATAGATTCTTGATAGTAATTTTCCATCTTAACAGAACTTCCACAAAGTTATCATTTTGCAAATTTTGGTGTAGTGAGTGCCAACATTGTCACCCACTTACTGTACACAATCGATGTACACTATAGATAACTTCAAACAGCCTTAATACACTTATTTGTAATATTTATATTTTTTTACGCAAAATTCCCTCATATTTTCAAAATGAATCTAAACTCAAAATCTCTATCTTCTGCTAAATGTACATATTTTACCACCAGTTGTTATAGTTCAACAAACATATGTTCAAAGCTATAAATACAGTACCGGTATTATTCATTTGCATCGCTACTGCCAAAATCTCACACGTGATCAGCACAAGCAAAAAAAATTGGCTGCTTTTACTTTATGACTATGCCTTAGAAATAAATCTTATTTTCTTGAAAAAGAAAATGGTGACATATAAATTTTTCTTGTTCTTTTAAAATGCATAATGAATTACTCTATAGAGACTGAATATGGAACCACTCCAAGTATAGAAAAACAAACAATCATTGTAAATATGAAGTTAACAAGCAAACCTTACTACTAACAAAGTGCCATTATAATGATTTATGGGGTATAGAGAAGGTGCTGTTCCACCTAAAAAAGATAATGCACCTTATTTTCATTTCGAAATTTAAAGTTCCTATTGTGTAAACATCAATTAATAAAGACATTGGTTCTATTTCGAATCCATGAACTTGAAATAATTCAACTCCCTCTCGAGCCACCAATAACACCGCACAATAATTGTACGCATGGCATTATCATCTCTAAATCCATGAAAGCGCAAACATCGCATGAAAAAAAATGCACTCACTTTTCCCATGTTTCCTTCACTGAAGTTGGGTGATAATTTTCATACTGGATGATAAAAAATACATACTTCACATTATAATTTTTGGACACAATTTAATCCAAGAGCTTCTTTTTAATTTTTTCACCAAAAATAAATTTAAAAAAAAGAGGTCGTTAAGAATACCCTAAATAAACTTTTAGATTTTCAAATTAGAGAATTGTCTGAAAACATTTCCCAGGGTTTCAAGTTTTTCAAGATATTTTACCAAAGCTACCTCAAGAACAGATAGCAAATAGGTGAAAAATAGCAAGAATTAGGTCTCCTTCAAGATTTGTTCTTGCCATGGCAACAGTCTGCAAAATACTAATATGAACAAAAACAATTTCAGATGTAGCGATTCTTCACTGTGAATGCCAGGTTTTGAAGCCAACATAAAATAATTTTTGGATTATTGTACCTCTTCAGGTGTAGTACAAATAATACAATAGAAATACCTAAGTGTCTATTTTCATGCCGTTTTAGTAAGATGAATGGACCTTCCAGTCTTCATGCGGAGCTATTCGCAGTAAACCACAACTTCGTCGACAATGTTTTCTGAATGACAAAAATCAACTAAAATCAAACTCGTTTGGTTAGACAGAACAATTCAAATACACATCCAAATTCTACACGTGGAACATCATTTTAATCCATTATTACGATAGAAACCAAATCCTATTACTCAGGATACCTGCGGCAACAACATCGCCGTTCAACACGAGTTTTCGATTGATCATATTTGTAATGGCACAGATATTCTTCACAAACTTTCCACTAACCCAACAAGGACAATAAAAAATTAGTTTCCTGGAGGCTTTTTATATGTTACCCCAGGTTACACCGCTTAAACTACAGCTAAAATCGAATGCGAACAAATGATGCTAAATATGGCTCACCCTTCCGCGTACTTAGCTCAATCTCCATGACACAAATCCTTATACAACGATTTAACAAAATTTTTACTCCTGAGACATAAATAGGCCATTTTTAATCAAATACAGATCGAGCAAATTTAACATGAAAACAACCTGTCAGGTGAGTACTTCATATAAGGAGAAATTTTCTCCCGAAGATAACTGCTGACCGCTTACACCGCACTGGTGCATATTCCGCACGCGGCTTTCTCAGAGAAAGGTAGAGGTCCCCTTTACAAACAATTCCA
This sequence comes from Platygyra sinensis, assembly GCA_019787425.1. NCBI lineage: Eukaryota > Metazoa > Cnidaria > Anthozoa > Scleractinia > Merulinidae > Platygyra > Platygyra sinensis. Next base: position 4,985 of record JAHPZR010002475.1, read on the forward strand.
GTTCACACTTCGTTGACTGACTATTCCAAACAACGAGTATTGTAAACCCATGGCCACTCGAAACGACTTGAGAAACCATTACAAACCTTTCGTTTCTTGCACACGCATTTCGCTACTAAAACTTATAATAACTTGTCTAACGAAGTTTATACAACGAAGTATACATTGCGTACGTGGGTTCCGATCTTGTTTTATTCGCACGCGTAGTTTAAAAGTTAATTTTGTCTGCACATGCTTGAATCGACACCCCCACCACAAACACTTCAAGTACTTTTATTATAAATCGCGCTTTGTCGACTCGACTGTTCGTAAAGTCGAGTCGTGTCGACTCGTAGCGACTCGAGACGACTCGACAACATTGTATACACCCTCACAGAACCCACTTCACGCACTCTTATACTAAGACAAACTCTGTCGACTCGACAGTTCCCTAAGACGAGTTATGTCCACTCGTAGCGACTTGACACGACTCGACAACATTTTATACCCCCACCACAAACACTACAAACACGGCTTTTATACTAAGTCTCATTCAGTCAACTCGACAATTCCCTAAGACGAGTCGTGTCCACTCGTAGCGACTTGACACGACTCGACGACATTTTATACCCCCACCACAACCACTACAAACACGGCTTTTATACTAAGTCTCATTCAGTCAACTCGACAATTCCCTAAGACGAGTCGTGTCCACTCGTAGCGACTTGACACGACTCGACAACTGTAATGACTGAGACATTTCAGTGCGTTATTTATGACGTGTACCGCTGGTAACATGTTTCGCGATCACTATAAGAGAGCACATGGTCTATTTTGAAGTTTTAGTTTTCGCTATGATTGTGATAATTTCCTTCTGTATTAGCGGCGCAAGTCACGAAAAACTTGTAAGTATCGATCGGTTTATATTTAACTTTCCTTTCGTTTGTCATTCGATTGTTATTTTGCTTTATTCAGCGGATTTGTACATTTAATTTCAGTGAATCGTTGTTCATGTAAGAAAAGAAGTTGCAGTTCAGCGCATCTCAAGTTTTCCTTGTTGCCGCCTTTAGTAGCGAACATTGGGTTCCTACAACAACATTTTATACCCCCACCACAACCACTACAAACACGGCTTTTATACTAAGTCTCATTCAGTCAACTCGACAATTCCCCGAGACGAGTCGTGTCCACTCGTAGCGACTTGACACGACTCGACGACATTTTATACCCCCACCACAACCACTACAAACACGGCTTTTATACTAAGTCTCACTCTGTCAACTCGACAATTCTCTAAGACGAGTTGTGTCCACTCGTAGCGACTTGACACGACTCGACGACATTTTATACCCCACCACAACCACTACAAACACGGCTTTTATACTAAGTCTCACTCTGTCGACTTGACAATTCCCTAAGACGAGTTTGGACGAGTCGTGTCCACTCGTAGCGACTTGACACGACTCGACGACATTTTATACACCCATGCAACCACAGGTAGCCCAAGCTCTCTGGTTACCGTCAACATGACATTGCGTAATAGCGTCATTATAAGAGTTTGTATGGGAAATACATCGATCCTACGGAATAGTTTAAAATAAGGGGAAAAAATAACAAAATCGACTTACCTTTTCTTGTTGTGTGTATAACTTCTGTTTCCATGGCGTTTGGAGGCGTTTTAGAGCGATTCTAGCGAGATTTAGCTTCTCTGTATTCCTCTCTATATATAATTCCTCAAAGTAGGGCACTCGAGTGACAGAGCCCAGCAGATCGCCCGAAGGAATCCAGCCATAAATTCGCCCCAAAAGATCCGATCGCCTCAAGATTCCGCTCAGATCAAGGCTAATAGATGCTCTAACCATTGCTTCTCTTAATGGGATGAAAACGTCCGCCAAGGAGCAATTTTAGCCTGCAGATCTCTCAAGGCTTTTCCATCGATAGCCGTCGAAAGATGCGTTGACTCTATGTTCCGTGCACCGACCGTTTGAAATTAGCACAACGACGCGACCTTTGGGTTCAAATTACCTGCTAACCCGGTGGGAGAAGGTAAGATATGTATAACAGTTGCTGTGGACAGTATCCCTTCCTCCCACCGGGTTAGCAGGTAATTTGAACCCAAAGGTCGCGTCGTTGTGCTAATTTCAAACGGTCGGTGCACGGAACATAGAGTCAACGCATCTTTCGACGGCTATCGATAGAAAAGCCTTGAGAGATCTGCAGGCTAAAATTGCTCCTTGGCGGACGTTTTCATCCCATTAAGAGAAGCAATGGTTAGAGCATCTATTAGCCTTGATCTGAGCGGAATCTTGAGGCGATCGGATCCTTTGGGGCGAATTTATGGCTGGATTCCTTCGGGCGATCTGCTGGGCTCTGTCACGCGAGTGCCCTACTTTGAGGAATTATATATAGAGAGGAATACAGAGAAGCTAAATCTCGCTAGAATCGCTCTAAAACGCCTCCAAACGCCATGGAAACAGAAGTTATACACACAACAAGAAAAGGTAAGTCGATTTTATTATTTTTTCCCCTTATTTTGACCTATTCCGTAGGATCGATGTATTTCCCATACAAACTCTTATAATAACGCCATTACGCAATGTCATGTTGACGGTAAGCAGAGGGCTTGGGCTACCTGTGATGCAACAACCACTTCGCGCACTTTTATACTAAGTCCACTATCTCGACTCGACTGATCTTAAAGACGAGTCGACACTACTCGTATCGACTCGAAACGACTCCACTACATTTTATACAACCCCACCACAACCACTTCAAGCACTTTTATACTAAGTCTCACACTATCAACTAGACAAATCAAAAAGTCGAGTGGTGTCGACTCGTAACGGCAAGTAACTTATGAACCTAACTTCCTGTAGAAACCAGCGAATACTACTTCAACTTCCGGAAAGTAAAGTAACTACAGATTACATATAGCTTCCGGTAAGACGAGTCGACAACAACGTTGCACGACTCGACTCACTTTGGGTGTATTGGACAACCCTCTGTTTTTCAGCCGTTTTGGTCATAAATAGGGTATGGTTTTTGTAAATGGTGAAACAGAGAATTAACTCTGAAGTGTAAATTAAAGTGCTACTTCAACCCATGAATAACCCACTGGGCGTTAGTCCTAATAAAGGGAAACAGGGAACCACACGAGGCAAAGAAAAAATCTTTTGACCTCGGTGGGAATCGAACCCACGACCTCCGGATTAGATCTACCGTTACTCTGCCGACTGAGCTACGAGGTCGCACAGAGAAAGTCGGAAAGTCTGTGCGACCTCGTAGCTCAGTCGGCAGAGTAACGGTAGATCTAATCCGGAGGTCGTGGGTTCGATTCCCACCGAGGTCAAAAGATTTTTTCTTTGCCTCGTGTGGTTCCCTGTTTCCCTTTATTAGGGCTAACGCCCAGTGGGTTATTCATGGGTTGAAGTAGCACTTTAATTTACACTTCAGAGTTAATTCTCTGTTTCACCATTTGTGTTCCCAGTGCTACGCGGCACAACATTCATATGGTTTTTGTACTCTAGCCTTGATATGGCCATGATTTTAAGCCAAGAAGCCACGTTTTTATCATTATCGAAAAGAAAATCAACAATAGCCCTTCACAAATTATGTTCACGGTAATTTAACATTGGCTTGGACTTGGGATCTAATTATAACGCAGGTCTGAAACAGGATTTTAATATAAGGTTCAGGTCGTTAATGGATTTTCGAATTTTGGTCACGTCATAAATAGGGTAAGGGTTTTGGGAAGCGGGCCGCACATCCCTACCCAAGTTTTCTGGGATTACCCCGTCGCGCCAAGGGCACATACAATCTCTAATAGAAAAGACTCGCGCCAACTTCTCAACCCGACTCAGTTGCAAACTTTGAACCAGCTGGGAACAGTCACATGCGTTTCCCCACAAGCCCTTGGCGCCAGTCACGACTGAGTATTTCAGTGCTTGATCGAGTTCACATTGCTTTAATTCATTATGATTTTCACGTTTTTTGTAATTATATTTGAGCGCTTTGCTTAATTGCAAAGTACCCTAAAACTGACAGAAACGCGTATCTAAAGGAAAATCGAATGTTTCTTTGCTTTAATTTGTCATGTTTGTTTTACCTATCAGTGTCAAGGAAAAAACAACGGCAACAACGACTATAACAAATAACCTTTTTTAATCAGTCGTCGGGACAGAACAATTAACGTCGCCCTGCAGAGTTAGCTCTGGATGTGTAATACGCCGTTCAACCAAAGTATTTCCTACACTTTTATTTGAAAATTCTTTCATATTGCACTCGTGAAAAGTCCCAAAAGGCCCGTGTAATTTTGATAGAATTCTCAAATATCACTCGCAGGGTAAAAATCTTTATTACGTTCGCATTCATGCGATTACCTCAGTGCGCTTATTGAACTGTAAAAGGTCCTGGGTAGAAATGATTCAAGCATATCATCAACACGACTGGATTCAAGGTCGACACACACAGAGACGACTAGTTCCTGTCACCAGTCCCTGCAACAAATCGCGGGGACAAGTCCCATCGATCGAAGCATTGATCGTGTTTAAATAAAGGATTTTACCTTTACCTTACCGTGGAAACTGGCCATTTTTGCTTCAAAATCTATTCGCAGGGACCAACTTTGGTCCCAACGACGAGTCCCACGAATTCAAACCAGTTTGAATTTTTGGGACGAGACCCTGCGACGTGTTCCTCAAAACGCTTTTTGTGAACTGTTCGTGGGACAAGGTATTCATTCATTCATCCATCCATCCATCCATCCATCCATCCATCCATCCATCCATCCATCCATCCATCCATCCATCCATCCATCCATCCATCCATCCATCCATCCATCCATCCATCCATCCATCCATCCATCCATCCATCCATCCATCCATCCATCCATCCATCCATCCATCCATCATCCATCCATCCATCCATCCATCCATCCATCCATCCATCCATCCATCCATCCATCCATCCATCCATCCATCCATCCATCCATCCATCCATCCATCCATCCATCCATCCATCCATCCATCCATCCATCCATCCATCCATCCATCCATCCATCCATCCATCCATCCATCCATCCATCCATCCATCCATCCATCCATCCATCCATCCATCCATCCATCCATCCATCCATCCATCCATCCATCCATCCATCCATCCATCCATCCATCCATCCATCCATCCATCCATCCATCCATCCATCCATCCATCCATCCATCCATCCATCCATCCATCCATCCATCCATCCATCCATCCATCCATCCATCCATCCATCCATCCATCCATCCATCCATCCATCCATCCATCCATCCATCCATCCATCCATCCATCCATCCATCCATCCATCCATCCATCCATCCATCCATCCATTCATTCATTCATTCATTCAACTCTTCAGGGGACTAGTTGCAGGGACTTGTCCCAGGGACTAGTCCCCTCGTGTGTGCCGACCAAGAGCTGGTGGACTTATAATCATAACTAATCATCTTTAAGCATTCTAATTACTAGTAGAAAGACATGAGATGCACGCTCAAACATGCCAGCACAATACAAGATGCAAAATATGGGCCAATCACGCCGGCTGAGGACTCCGTCCGGGTGGGTGGAGCCCCACTTGCCGACATCGCTTCCTTAATCAGGTTATGTTTGCCACTCAGTATTCCTCTCTTAGAGTGCTTTGACAGACTAGAATCTGCATCGGAGCTGATAAGAGAAGCCCACACAACTGTCACTTCAGTATCATCCTGAGCAAAAAAGAATAACAATTAAGAAATAACATTTGGATTTGATAAGTCCTATTTGCTGAAAATTAAAGATGACTTCCAGTTCGTTCTGCCATAGTTGGTACTGCCCACTTTCAAGAGTTTGTTTACGTTTTTGTGTTTAGTTGCATGCATGGCGTCACAAAATGTGAATATTTCGCAACTACTTACGTGAATTATATTCAAAATTTCAAAATAAACCCCATTATGGTCGCGAAACTTTATGTTTGGTTCTTTCTCACATCCCTTTGCAGCTGTGAAAGCAATGAAGCAGTTGGAAAAGAATTTCAAAGGCCTCAAAGATAGGGTATGTAGCTAGTAACGAATAACATCGATTGGCATTCCATCGAGTGAGGGTTTTTTGTTACAAAGATTCTGCGCAATACGAACTGGAAATTATCTTCAAACAAAATCGAGAAGGAAGAAGTATTTCTCGCAAGATTAAGATTTCATAACGAGGTCAAACCAAAGTCAGTGTCAGCAAAAAATTCCAGCAAACTTCCAATAAGTAATTATCAAGCTCTATGCACGGTTAGTATAAATCTACTAGCGTTCTATCACGAATGCTGTTCTCTGATTGGCTACGCTACTCACTATCTATTCTGTGATAGATAGTGAGTAGCGTAACAGTGTGCGCTTGTTAACAAAATGACGGCCGTTTCTTGGCGTTTTCGAAGTGTTGAGAAGAGGATTTAGATTAAGTTTTGAACAACTAGTAGATTTATACTAAAACAATTAGATTATTCGCTCTCGATTTCTATCGCGCGATAGAAATCGAGAGCTCATAATCTAATTGTTAAATGGTGGGCGAGTAAGGCTCACATTACTCTCTCCCGCCCTCTTTAACTACTGAATGTTAGTGGTTTTTTTTTATTTTATTATTATTTTTTGGCTTCCTCTATCTGTTAAAGTCGTCAATTGGCATCTAATCAAAGCCATACTTTGTCAGTTCTTTGTTTCTCAAAAGAGCTTTTCTCGTGACTTCTCCCGCTTAACCAGTGTGATCATTTGTAATAATGGCTCTTTCTTAAGTTCTTTAGCCTAGTTTCTTTACTCAGTCGGTAGAGCATCGCACAGGTATTCGCGGAGGTCACGGCTTCGAATCCCGTTGAAGCCCTGATTTTTTCAGGCTTCTTCTTTCCAATTGCTTGAATTGGAAAATTTACTGCGATGATCATTCTTCACTTTCATCTACAACCGCAGTTCAAATATAAATTATTTCATACATAATTCACATCAAACGTCTTTATGTGAGACACAGGGAGGGAGGGGAAAAGGGAAGATTGGGTTTATTTTTAGGAATGAGAGATTCGTGCAAAAAAGTGATGTGTTACGTTGTAATTTCAAGAACGTTTGCTACGAAATTAAACACAAAAAGTACGAACGCATAAAAAAAAATCACCGAAACATATCAAATTACCGAAAAATATCAAATCTTCTAGGAAGTCGTACCAAAACAAGAATAAGTGACTACTTCAACAATTCGAGATATCGAGAGCGAATTATCAGATTTTGAAACCAATATCTAGCTCTTATCAGTTCTTCCAATTGCTCATTTTAGCGCATCTAGCGTTCTTTTAATCATGTTGTAAATTTTCTTTTATCAACTTGAGTACTTTGATGCTTCGTGTAAAGACCATGTTACACTTGTTGCGTTGCGAGTTGCAAGAATAGTAGAACGACCCTCTACTTTTCGTAACGTTGCAAGACAAGTTGCTTGCGTGTAACATCCCCTCTGCAACTTGCAATGCAATTTTGTCAGAATGGGCCAATCAGAGCTCATCTTTCACTCGAGGGAGATTTCAAGATGGCGGCAGTTATTACACGCGTTGCAAGTTGCGAAAAAAGTTGCAAACGTGTGACACCCCATCTGCAACTTGAAAGGTTTTTTATTCGTCATCATTGCCTTGCAAGTTGCAAGAAAAAATTGCCTCTTGTAACATGGCCTTAAGCAAAGGGCGGCAACCGTACCTGGACTTTTGACCATTTAGACCGGGCCAGATTTTGTGGGCCCCACTGATAAAATACTTTTTTGCTCCTATCTTCAACCAAGAACATAATTTTTCTTTGCAATTTTCCATAACATGAAATATATTTACATTAGAATGATCGTACCATAAACTGCACGTCTTTAGCATTGTCTCCTGTAACGGCATCTCTGGAGAACTCCACAACAGTACTTCCGTCACTTTCACTTGCCGCAATGAGGTCATAATCTTGCGACGTATCGCTTGGAGGTTTTCCAAAAGATGTGCTCCAAAGATCCTGTGGACAAATCAGACTATTACAAATAACTGAAACTCGACAACCGCCGGGCTACAACCAGGCTGTTAAATCGCCGAGTTGTTATGGAAATCTTACTTATTCTATCAATCAGTCAAGAAAACTTGAAAGTAAAACACTGTCCACCGGCTACGCAAGAGCCCCCACCCCCGGGGGGGTGGGGGGAGAGGAGGCTTTGCCCCGAGGTCCAACCCCTTACTCTTTTATATTCCATTTTGGCAGAAAAGGTAACCCTTTTATATACACGAGCGAGTGGTGAAGCCGCGAGAAAAACCTGTGGTACAGAATGGTTTCATTCACAGTTCTAGTTAACCTTTGATCAACGAACATCCGGCAACGAACATCTCCCACTGTGATCACATGGACGGGCACGTGAAGACATGACAGATCTGGTCTACATGGTTTAGTTTGAATTTGTTGCTTCTGTGGGACAAACTACGTTATACTCCTTACGCAAAGTGTTCCTAATTCGAAGTATTAGCTTTCGTACCGTTTATTTGACGCTAATGTTGTGTGCAATGGTGGATATTACAGGCTCGCATCGAAAATTCTAGAAAGAATCTCGACATTTTTCACTGTCGAAGACGACAATCTGTCCATCGGGCTGTGTATCCCGGAAACCGCGCAAGAGAAACCTCTGGCACCCAGGGTACAACTGATTTGATCTTGCGTGATCTATATCATTATGGCATGCAAAACAGTCAGCAGATCTACATTTGAATGCTGTGGTGCCAGAAAGTCAGATAGATAGTGAATAAAGTCAACGGTGAAAGTGATAAATCCCCGGGTACTGAAATCATTTTGTATTATTCATTCAGAATAACATCCAGATTTTGAATAATCGACCCTGGTTACGGATGATCACGTGTCTATGCATGGCAACCCAAGCCGCACAGAGGATGGTTCCTCGACTTAATTTTGTCAACATTGTCTATGGAGGTGAATGTTGCGCTCCTAAAGAGACGTTATTTTGAAAAGGAAGCAAGTTATTTGTCACCCATGAAAGAAGGGTAGTATGCTCAAAATTATGCTCGGCTGAAGGTATAGACCCTATGCAAAAATGGCTGCCTTAAGTTATTCTTTTGGTCGTATTCAAAACAGCCTCACTAACCTCGTTCGGGATATTAAATTCTTTACAATTTTTGTCTCAAAAACGAGGTTAGTGAGGCTATTTTAAATACGAACAAAATAATAATATTAAGGCAGCCATTTTTGCATTGGGTCTATAATGCTGAAATTATGCCTGACTAAAATGACACTTCCACTCCACCTAACCCCCCATAGGCCCATGCCTATTAATTAACATTCCTAGTAGTTCATGATTGAAAGAAATGTTAGACAATAACTGCCAACGAGCAAGCTGAGCGAAGAAGTAAAGCGGTGAGCGTTACGTGACTCCGGCCCGAGCGGCTGCGAAGGAGACTACGGTCTTACGGAAAAGACTGTAAGGTAATTCACTGTTCGGGTGATTGTTTTTTTTGGAACAAAGAGCTACTGAATACTGCATTTTTTTTTTTGTAGCTCTGCGTGCGGAGATTCAAGACAGCTAAAATTACATTTACTGCACTCAAAAAACGTGTTTTGAATTTTTCACATAGTAAGTATGAGGAACTTAATTAAGGCTTCCGTAATTAGAAAAAAGTGTTTTCCGAAAGGGTATGAAGATGCCAATGGTAAAAAGACCGTGATAAGGATAATTTGACGCCTTAAGGTAATTTATTGTTCGGGTTATTGTTTTTTGGAACAAAGAACTACTGAATACTGCATTTTTTGTAGCTCTGTGTGAGGAGATTCAAGCTGCTGTTCAGTATTAACTTCAGTTAACAAAGTAACGTGTTTTGAATTTTTCACACAAGTATGAGGAACTAAAGGCTTCCTTAATTATAAAAAAGTGTTTTTCGATAGGATATGAAGATGATGCTGTCATGTTACGGCAGAATTTAATCCCAGACTAGAGATGTTCCCAGACTGCAGAAATTGTTAACGACTAAA
>JAHPZR010002475.1:30000-42500 GCA_019787425.1 Platygyra sinensis
AAATCTAAACAAAGCCAGCAGGCATAAAGCAATCAAAGAAACTGAGAAACCTTTTTAAACTGAATTTAGTCAAAGCAAAGCGAAAACAAACGTCAACTGAAGCAAACTATCGGCCAGCGATCCACACGAGAGTAAACTCGATATCGGCCAGTGAGCCAACTTTGTTTCCGCTGGGCGCCGGAGCAAAAAGGAATCAAAGCAATATCTACAACATTTACGTAAAAATTTAAGAGATTTGACGTTGTTTTGAATACTTGACTACAAAAAAGTGACGTGCACAAAACATGACTCCGTTTTTCGAAGTTCCCAAATAGTATTTGTTTTGAATGGTAACTCGTTGGCGCTTAGCGAGAGCTACATCTAGTTATAAACCGTTTGATGAGCAAGTGAAAGATCGGAAATTGTGAGGCATTGAAAGGCCTATTATGTCTTTCTCCAGCATAATGACTGATTTTCCAGATATAGTACTGTGCTCAAAATTATGCCGGCATGATCTGACAGACCCCATTGGAAGTCCCACTGTCTTATTTGCGTCCCAGCATAATTTATTTCGACCATGTTTACAACCGGATCGTGCTGAATTACAGGTTTTTCAGTCAAACAATTAAAACATTAGAAAACTCTTCGTTAGAAATTTCAGAAAACAGCGGTACTGTGGCGACACAGTTTCCATACTCTGTGTGAACATTTTTGACGCAAATTGTACAAACTGGATTCTCGGAAACCATGACAAACATGGACAAAACTGGACATGACAGCCGGAAATGATTTTGATTGGTTAATACACCCACTGACGCTAGTCACGCTATGACGAGGTGGAAGACGCTTTTCTTTGCTTACCTCCTCCTACCTGCGAGTAAGAAATGCCTGATTCTCAGGCTACTTCAATACCAGATGTATGTTGTGTTAGATTGCGTGTCGAAGTTACTTATCTTTTTAGTCGATTCGATATAGTTTAATTTCGTGTATTATTGTTTTAAATTCTTAAGATAATTCATTGTTCGGGTTATTGTTTTTTGGAACAAAGAGCTACTGAATACTGCATTTCTTTGTAGGTCTGTACGCGGAGATTCAAGCTGCTAACATTACATTAACTGCAACCAACAAACGTGATTTAAATTTTTTACACAAGTATGAGGAACTAAAGGCTTTCGTAACTATAAAATAGTGTTTTCCGATAGGGTATGAAGATGATCACTCGTTAAAATTTTGCCAATTATAAAAGACATAAGGATAATTTGGGGCCTTAAGGTAATTGTCCGGGTTCATTGTTTTTTGGAACAAAGAACTACTGAATACTGAATTTTTTGTTGCTCTGTGCGCGGAGATTCAAGCTGCTATAAAGTTCAGTTAACATAGTATCGTGTTTTGATTTTTTCACACAAGTATGAGGAACTACAGGCTTCCTTAATTATAAAAAAAGTGTTTTTCGATAGGATATGAAGATGATGCTGTCATGTTGTGGCAGAATTTAATCCCCGGCTAGACTGCATAAATTGTTAACGACTAAAAAAAAATGTAAACAATAAAAAAAGCCCGTGTCCTTTCGTGTAAGTTGCGAATCGATCGATAGTCGTCAATCACTCAGTGGCATGTTGCATGCCAGTTAATACAAACAGCTATTTTTTAACGGAGAAAAAGAAATCGTGCGAAGTACTCTACACCTAACCAAATATCAAAATATTTCACGCTTAAGGCGAAGTCGGTCGCCGATTAGTTTTATATCATATGTTCTTTTGAGATTACTTGTCGACGTTCTCAGTTTATTAAATAAACGAAGGGCGACAATGTGTTTAAGGGGCCGAGTTTGAATGTCAGCGCAGCGACCGGCTTGCTAAAACCTCGCTAAAGCATATTACGTAACAACCTCAATCAAAAAGATATATAAAAACGAAAATACAACTTACATCAATATAACCCGCACCAGAAGCGTATCCAGCAACAGCTATATCGTAATTTTTCATGTTCTTTCCATCAGCAGTAGTGGTAAATCCCACAGCACACCAGCCAGTAGTTTTACAAGTCATTTTGAAAATCAACTTGCTGTTGTTGTAAGTCCACTGTAGATTGAACTTTCCATCGTCGGAGCTAAGACTTGCATACGAGAGTGCATCAATCTTAACAACATCTGAGAGCAGGAAGATTATCAGGACTGCATAGACAGACATGACTATGTTGCTTGGCGCTTGCTGCGAGTGCCGATTCGAGCGAAAAGTTTGACGGCTGTTTTGCATACTGACGGAATTGCAATACTTATTTATTTGCATCACAATGCAAATAAATGTCAAAGCGAGCAATTTCTGCACCTTACAATCTGCAAAACATCCTGTTTGGCTATCGCAATTTCTTTTAGGTCACGTTGTTTGTTTAACGTTCGGTTTACGACCAAGTCAGGTTAAAAAAAGTCAGTTATATCTGTTGGCCATCCTCGTTCGCGATCTTTTTAAAACTACTGAACAAGCAACGTACGTAAACAAGATGCGGTATCTATGGATACAAGCCGCTGAGCAAGCGTGGTACCCATGCGCGCGCGAAACATGTTTGATACCGTTTGATACGGCTGTTCAGACGAACAAAACATCACCCATCAAACAAGAGAGCAAAAGAAATGATTAAAGTTGTTTGATCGAATGTTTGATGACCTTCAAGTTTTATAAAACACGACTGCAAACACGATCAAAGACGATCAAACAGCACCAATAAACAAGGTGGCCAAACGGTGAAATGTTTGGCCACCAAACAATGTTTAATGATGTTTGGTCGCCAAACATTTCTCGTTTGGACAGGCCTAAAAACCCCCGGGTATTAAACAAGGAGCTCAAGAGACAGAAAGTCTCTGGGAAGTCAGACAAAATTAGATTTTGAAATGAGCGAATTAATCGAACCGAGCTAGCAAAACATAACATGTCAATGATGATGATGATATTTATGATGATGATGACTTTATTTATCTAATTCGGGTGAAAATGAGCCTTGTTACTGAGGCCTCTAGCAATAACAAATGCTAATATACCGAGAACAAATATTAAGATAAATTGAAAATGTATTAATACAAATTATGGTATAAAATAACAAGTTTCTTAGCTTTCTTATTTCATTCCTGAAAGGGCCAAATTCGGCCACTGAATTCTTTAATTATCTGGTAAAGCATTCCACGCAGATGTGACCACTGACACTAATGAGATTTGCTACACAACATTAAAACAGCTCTGTTCTCCTTAAATTGCATCATCCATAGAACACGGCATGTATAAATGTCCAACTTTTGTTAAACACAATAGCGTGGTTAAAATTGCACATGAGCCGAATATTACTTACAAAAAAATACGTTTACGCATGAGCAGACCATTATTTGTAGGCAGTTATTTGCAGGTCACGTAGTAGGCTTTCGGCCAATGAAAAGGCAGAATAAGAAATGTATCGAATGATAAATCAATTTAATCTTCGCTTCAGATCTATTTTTTCACAAAACGCGGCAAAAGAGCTTTATCAAAACCTGGTGTATGTTGTATTAGATCGCTTGCCGAAATTACCACCCTTTTTATTTGATTCGACATAATTTAACTGTGCGGTATGATTATTTTTAATTCCTAAGGTAATTCATTATTCGGGTTATTATTTTTCAGAACAAAGAGCTACCAACTGGATATACTGAATTTTTTGTAGCTCTGTGTGCGGAGATTCAAGCCACTATTATTACATTAACTTTCCTTTTGAATTTTTCACACAAGAATGAGAAACTAAATGCTCCCGTAATTATAAAAAAAAGGTGTTTTCCGACAGGGTATGAAGTTTATGCTGCCATGATTTGGCAAAATTCAATTCCAGATTCTCAACGACTAGAAAAAAAGGGAAATAATAAAGGCTGGTTGTCACTAGCGACGGAGTCGTAGTCGGAGTCGTAATCAGAAGCGTAGAGCGATACGATCTAGTGAAAATCAAACCGACGGAGTCGGAAGCAGAACAGTGATTCTGCTTATGACTCCGTCGCTTAATACGATCAAGTGAAAACTGCAATTGTCGGAGTCGCAAGCGGAAGCGGAAGAATAAGCCAATGCAGACAATGTTCGACTCCGGGCCTTGCGATTGGCTGGTTCTTCCGCTTCCGCATTCGACTCCGACAACCTAGTTTTAATAATTATTAATTTCACTGGATCATAAGCGACGGAGTCATAAATGGAAACACCATACATGAGTCGATCATTTCACGTTATTGGGATATGCAGACCGAGATGTTATTTGGATGTCCAATTTTCAGAACTTTATTCATAACCCTCATAGATTCTCTATATTAAACCACGAACACATAGAGTGGTTTGCCTGTGGTTCAACGAGGATCAAGTGAGGATCGGCTTTCATAACCATTTCTTGCCGGAATTCAAAGGATGCTTTATCGCGTTTAGGATCAGTTCTGGAATACATGCGTGATGGGCATGACGTTAATTACGGACAACAAGAGACTATGAGGGTCTCTTGCGGACAACTATGTGGTATGTACTTTTGTATAAGGTGTCTGTGTCTCTGTGTTAAGCCTGGCCTCAGAATAAATATGATATATAAATATGATGGACACATTATTACAGAAACCCTGAGGCATATTATAGTATGCATGTGTAAATGAAAGTTACAATTAGATGTGTTGTACAAAACAGTTTCCAGCACTTTTTGAAAGGTCATTACAATCACCCTTTATCAATTGATGCTATAATCATGGTACCTCAAAATACTGCCTAATCATTAGTGAACAAGTTATGATTTTCGTGATGCAGCAAGGGCGTAGCCAGGGGGGGGGGTCCTTGGGTGCCCGTGACCCCCCCTTTGGAAGCCTTTTTGTAAGCAAACAACCTACAATATTCAGGTGACAATCTGATGAGTACCCTCTGTATGAGTCAGTGTGACCCCCCCTTTGAAAAATCCTGGCTACGCCCATGTGCAGTAGCAACAAACAAACCATAGCAAGCAGTAGCAGCCATATCGATGGTATTACCTGTCTGAAACACCCTTAATTACAGCTTTAAGGGCTTGTAATTCAAAAATGGCACAGTGAACCTTTTTGAAAAGATTTTAAAGGAATCTTTAGATGGAGTTTGGAGCCACCTTAAAATATAAGGTGGCTCTGAACCCCATCTACAGAGTGGGTTATATTGACCCATCAGAATCTAATTCTTCAAAAATCAGAAAGGGTCAAAACAGCCGTTAAACATGCTATGCTATTATGCTATTACTAGCAAAAAAGCAAAGAAAACAAAATAACAAACCCGTAGAAAGCTTCCATTTTAAAATAGGGCACAATTGCTATATAATCATTTCGTGAAAACATGCAGATGCTCACAATCCAAATGGGGTTGATTCCGTAGAAATGATATGGCTGCATTATCCATGCGGTGTCCGTTTTATGAGAAAGTATAGTATTTGCTTTTTCTTGGGAGAAAGTTGCTCATATAATCAGGCTTGTGTCCATAACATGGTGTTTGTTTCATTGTGCTACAAGAAAAAAAAAAGGGAAAAAAAAAGAAAGCCAGTGCAGCTTATGTTTTTCTAAATTTCTCAACAAAGTGCTGACTTGACAAATTTCAGCAGTGCTTTATGAAGTATGACATAAGTAGCTTCATGGGCTTTTGTTATTTATTGAATAAAGTCTTCATTATGTCCTCTTGGTAAAATTCAACCTCATCCCCAGGCTCTCTCTCCTCTGCCTCCCTTGTCTTAATGATAAGGAAAGCAGAGGAGAGAGAGACTGGGAACAAGGTTAGGTAAAATTGTGGTGTCCTGTTGGTGAGTGCACTGGACTCTGGAACCACCCAGCAGTCTAGATTTTTCCAGCTTAGACAGGATCATTGCACTTTGTCCTTGAGCCTCAAAGCTGCTCTCTCTACATTATCTTGGAATTTTATTTGTCCCAAGGAGGGTGTCAGACGCCTCACTCCATCCTGGTGTCTAAACATTAGCAGTGAGATCAGTGTTGAGGGGGAACCATATGATAGCCTGGCATCCCGTCCCAACCAGAAGGGAGTAGTTCTAAATATTCCTACTCACTTAATGTCATGATACTAGTATAAGTTACACATGTATGGTACTATATATAATTACACCACCTGGCCCAAATGAGACTTTTTGTGTCCTCTTAGCAAAAATAATATAATGCTTACAATCATCATGTACATTATAACTATTTGATAATTTGTGTTGCCCAACAGTCATTTGATAAGGGACTGGTCAAAAAGCACAGCAGGGGTGGGGGGACACATTCATAACCCAGCCCCTAACTGAAGGTTGAAAATTACCTGACCCACCCCCTATAAAACATGAAATTTTTGATTGTACATATAATTCAACAAAATCACATTTTGTTCATGAAATTGGGTCATTGTTTATCTAACTTTATTTCTTAATAATAATACAAACTCATCTAAGAATAACATTGTTTGCTTTTACTATGGCAATTTTAAGTCATGTCTGTAAACTAAAAGAAAACTTGACCACAAATATTTCATACTAGGCCTCCAGCCTTGCTATAGGAAGATGATCCATTCACAAAAAGTCTGTAGTGAGTACCAGGGTAACATAGCCAGTACACTACGAGTTCCAAATCTATGAACATGTGTCGGAACAGTCCTGTTCCTATGGAGACAAAAAGAGCTGGATATCGGTTGAATAAGTTGGTGTTTTTATATAATTATTTGAACATTTCTGCCCTGGGACTCCTTGCGTATTCTGTTAGACTTCTTAGCTTTCATACAGATTTTAACAAATTGAATACAAGAAATAGTCATCTTCAATAGTCAATTGTACTTTTTCAACCACAGCTCAAAATGTTTTCATCCTTTGGAACTGGAAGGATCGAGTTACCTCTGTTATTGATCATATCAAAAGTGTGCCAATTCCTGTTAACCCTTTCAAGACCAAGAGTGAAATAATAGATTTTACTCTAACACCAGACAATTTTAGTCGTCAAAGGGAGACCCCTTGGGAGTGAAGGGGTTAATAAAAAAACAGAATGCCCCTTTAACTGAATTGACCCACCCCACCACCACCTCCAATACTTTTTGACCAGTCCCTAAGACACAGCATTTGGAAAAATAAATTGCTAGACAAGTAAATCTAGCTGTAAAATTATTACTTGGGCTACAATAAAACACCACGACAACAGCAGCTTTCTTGCATTCACGAGTCTTATAATATTTAATGTCAATCTGAAGATTACATGTACAACCTTTATAAACTTTATAATATGAACTGTAATCAAACTTTAATTAAAAGTGTTTTTTACATAATTATATAAATATAATTTACCCAGCATTAACCAACTTGTAGATTTAAATGCACATTATTTTTAACTTTGTTCATCATTTACAGCTGGATGTTCCTTTTCAAGAGCACTGCTACTTACATGTAACTAGTTAAATAATTTTATCCTTCTTTAACTTGTTTTTACGATTTATATGGGTTTCAACCTTGTGTCAAGCTATTAATTAAAAATAAATGTTGTAAGTACAGGTGTACATCTGAATAAGAAAATCAAATATCACAATAGGCAATTGCAGAAATGTGAGAGGACTGGGAAAGAGTAGGGTTGTTTTGCGTTTGTTTGATAAACTAAGATATTCAATGAAAGATCGGCTAAATTTGAGAGTCTTAACCAAGAATAGAAGTCTTTAGAGGAGGAAAATGGCAAAATGGTAGCTCTTCAAATGTGACCTAAAATAGAGAGTTTGTATGGATTGGGTAGACATTAGCCACAAAATTATAAGGATTTGTATGGAATTTTGCAACTTTTGTGAGGCTCCCATTTTTACAATTTTCTGCTGAAAACTTAAAACTTGGCTGGGTAGCTTTTCTTTCAGTAGAATTTCAGTTGAAATGTTTGGATTTTCAATCTAATCAATATAAGAAACTGATCATCCCAGTCCTCTCACGTTTCCGCAGTTGGCTATGGCACAAAATGTACTGAATAAAGAGTAGGTCAAGCCTTGTAGTTAGGTGACTGAAGTGCTTTGTTCTTGTAATGACCACCAGAGATAAAATTTGCAAAATGTAAACCATGACAATTCAAACTTCAGCCTGCACATAGGAGACTCCTATTGGAGACAACTACACACAGGTTTGAAAGCTGCACACTGAAAAGTTTGGTGTTTAACTCTACAAAGTCCTGTTAGGACCAAAATGCAGGTTCCCTCCTGTTGTAGATTGTGGAGTGCTGGAACCTCAGTATCTGTACTTCTGCAGTCATTTACTATTAATAATCTCAGCCCAGTAAGGGAAAGTTCATTTAATATGACAAGGGGGGGGGGGGGGGGGGATGAAGATTTTCAAACTCGAAGCTTGAAATTTTAGCAGCCCCCCTCGCTAGTGGTTCAATTTTTTAGGAGCCCCTCCCCCCCTTTGGTAGTAAAAATTTCAGATCCCATCTCCTAGCCCAACAATTTTTTCAGAGCCCCCCCTTTGGGTGTGTAAAAATTTTCGGAGACCTCAATAAAGTCATCCCCCCCCCCTTGTAATATTAAATGAACTTTCCCTAAATATAATAAATTTATATTAAAAAAATTGCCAACTTTCAAGAGCTTGCTTTCTATAAAAAGCTTAGTAAAAATGTACATGTACCGGTAAATAATTTTTAGCACCAACTGTAAATTTTACATGGGATATATTTTTAACAACTAATAAACAAAAATTCTTCAGTGAAATATTGTTTTGTTTTTTGTGTTTTTCTCCTTTTTTTTTGCAAAATTATACCCAGCTTTACTGAAGCACCTGATCAGTAACCTGTTTTTTAATGCATCATTCAACTTTTAACATTACTATAAATTAAAGACAAATAATTTTCTCAAAGGTTTGCTTTCTTCAAACATTTAGAAATGACTCTCCTGAATTATCGCAATCTGGCAAGTACCTTTTGTATCCCTTAAGAGTTTGAGAAAGCACAGCTGGACTTTATGATGGTCCATGCAATGTAAATAACCCATGGCAGGGCAGGTAACAGTCAATCCTGCGACAGAATGTCTGCATGACACATGGGACATTTATCTTGAACATACAGCCATTTCTTAAGACACAAGCTGTGGAAGTAATGATTGCACTTGGTTACTTTAGCCTTATGGAGGGCTTCATAACAAATGCAGCAGATGTCGTTGAGCTGCAGCTGTAACTGTTCCTCAGTAGCCCATTGTATGGAGTTTAGTTTTCTTACTGCATTGCGCCATAAAAGGACGTTTTTCCATCCATCCTGGGCACTCTGGTAGACACAGACGTATGCATGTATTGAGATGAACAAAGCCGCTTGAAGAAGAAAATACAAATAACTTATTATAACACATTATTTAATGTCAACTGTTTTGGTCCCCAAGTTGGAGATTAAAATACAGGTGAACATCATTCTCTGTTTTGCTCAAGAATGGACATTACTTTTGGTTTAATGTTTTTTAAACCCTTTTCCTTCTTTCTGGTTCAGCTTTTGATAATGCAAATGTAATGATCAGAGAAAGCGAAAATTTAACAAAAAAATGACATTGGTTTAAATGTTAAAAGCTCGTTTTGATATTTAAATCTACACAGCAGTTTTATATAATATTCCTCTTACAGTAACAACTAATACAACTTATTTTATGTATTGTGAATTTGGTGATGAGAGAGGAGAATACTTTGGGGAGGTTGTACCAGCAAGTGTAATGCTCTGGGAAGACCCTAGGCCTGTAATGAACTAGCATCCCATCCATTGGGGGGGGGGGGGGGGGAGGGTATAGATAGACTTTTAGCCGCCTCCTGTTGCAGAATCTGGAGATAAGAGCGAGTCACATAGGCTGCTTTGCACCTCTGTAGACTTCACCTTACCTACAATAGTTATTAGTGCAGCAGCAAAAGACTATTCACATACTTACCAAGGTAGCTCCATTCTTCATTTAACATGGCCCAAGCAGCATACCCCTGAAAGACCACTGCAACTAAGAACTGAAAGACTTTTAACCCAGCATTGATGTAACAAAGATAGTCATCCAAATCCTTCACCTGCCTCTCTGAATGAACATTTGATATGAAAAGTGCATAAATTACAAGTGAACCCATTACTTGAACAATTGCCACAAGATTGTAACTGATTATCGAGAAAAGCAAAATATCAAAAGTGAACATTTGACAAAATACGATTATCATGTACCCAGGGAGTACCAAGATCACAGCACAAACCACTAACGTCTTTAGATGTTTCCTATTCAAGACACCTGTGTATGTTGCCCCCAGAGACATGAGGGCTGGTTCTATTAACTCATAAGCAGACTGCACAACAATTGGAACTACCATAAATATGACTAGACCAATTGGCATGAGGCGTTGCTGCCTAGGTAAGTTGACAATGTCAATAACAAAAACACAAAACAGGAAAAAGAAGCCACCAATGAACACAAGCATCGCATGGCGATCTTCCTGGGAACACTCAAGATTTCCTTTAATTATTATGCTAATGATATCCAAGATAACATTTGTCATCACTCCAACCACAATGCTGGCTCCTGCTAAATCTTGCAGGTTGTCAAAACACAGTACCAGACTTCTAGATATGGCCACAGGGATATTGAAGGTCCTAGTCAAGGCAATACTGAATATGGCTGAAAATTTTATCACCCAAGCTACCATTACAACATGACTTAAGTTAACTCGTTTCCAGTGGTATACAAATAAATCCAGCCATCTAAAGATGATTAAATTTCTGATTGTATTCTTTATAATGCCTGGGAAGTCCCAGAGCAGTTGCAACAACCCAAGACAGGCTTTGAACATCTGAATTGCTAAGGCAAATCCAAGGTAGGCCAGACAGATGTCCCTCAGGATTGATGAAGCTTTAACAAATGAAAGAATCAAAAGCTGAATTATGACAGGGAAAATAATAAACATTGCCACTGTTTGTTTAGCACTGACAGCGGCCCATTTACGAGGAACAATAATTATACTGACAGCAACAAAAACTTGAGCATATAAAACTGAATAACCGTAATCCAGATAAGATGAAATGTCAAGGCTTGAGTTATTTCTGGAGTTATCTTTCTTTATGTCTGAAGGAGTGTTTGTAATAATCATAGCAAATACAGCCAGGAGAACAACTTCAATGAACCAAATTAAACATTTCTGAAGGTAGCTTCGGTATGCGAGCAACCCAGTGGCACCAAGAAGTCCGCTGATCAGAGCTGCAAGGAAATATAAAAATATGTAAAAATGTAGGTAACATTCACTCCTCAAGATAATTTCCTAAAAGATATCTGAAGATGAAGACAAACTGGACAGTTCATTTTTAAGGAAAATAAAACAAAACCAACAAAACAAACAAAAGCAAACCAAAACAAAACAAACTAGTGAGACAATCTTAGATAGTGCAGAGAGTTATGCAGGACTGTAAATACGTTTTGAGTCATCTGCTGCCTGTATGTAACTTGTTAGTTCAAGGCCCAAAAATAACTTACAATTACTGTTTGTCAAGACGGTTTTAAATTTTGCTGTGGTGTTTTACCTTGAATTTTGTTTATTTAAAATTCATTGATACGTTGAACTAACAAACATGATAATTTTATTTTTTCAACGCCGCCCAACATTTGTAACTTGATACTTTTGTTTTCCTTGCAAAGTTTGTAACATGATACCCTTGTTTTCTCAAAAACATACAAAGGAAAATATGCTCGCTTTTTTCCTGCTGGAGAAAAATGAAGTAATGTTATTAACTTATAAAAAATGGAAAAGGAATGATTTTGTTTCATTCAAGAGGCAGATTTTCATATCATCCATAAACAGTTACTAATTTAATTATCAAATAGTCACATCATGTCTCAAAATAGCACGTTCTTATTAGGTTGCCACCATTGGTGTTAACAATAAACCAGTTCAAAATACACAATGATAATAATAACCAATTAATACAATCAAGCAGCTTTGTTTTTGAACCCAGCTAGGGATGATTCTAAAAGATGCACTGTCACAAAACTGAAAGTGTTCTTTACATGAAAAGGGAAAACTGATATTACCTGAAATATAACTGAGAGTGTGGTATCACATGCATGAATCTGAACTCTAGAATGAATTGGATCATGCTGACAATGCTAGGGCACATGCATCTTACATGTTGTGTTCTACCACAAGGAAAAGCACTTAACATTCCTTGTATAATTGTGTATGAAATGTTTTGGTTACCCAACTAATGCTAATCAATCTGCCCATCATGCGCTTCGAGCAAATTGCTTTTGTTCTTAAGGGAATAGTACCACTAGGATAGCAAGGGAATATTGGAACCATATATAGTTTTGTGATGTTTCCCACGAAGTGATGAAAGTGTAGTAAGTTTTACATATAGCAATTAAAGGTACTTACCCCACCCCCTTGAAACAAGGCTAATCAATTAATTGAAATTAGTTAATTAAACAAACATTAAAGTTTACACATTATTGCCATAGTGCTTTAGAGCCATCAACCCCCAAACCATACAATATTGCAAGTGCTCTGCACTAAAAAGGAGTGAGAGGTGA
>JAHPZR010002475.1:47500-75000 GCA_019787425.1 Platygyra sinensis
CTATTTTTTTTACTTCATAGGCACTTTAACCAAACAACCTACAACATATGTCGAACACGACCTGACGACCTGGTGAGTATTCTCACATTGACAGAGTGTGAACCCATCTTTGAAAAATCCCGACAATGCCCCTGAAAGTTTTAAAGCATTTGAATTTGTCTGAATAGGCATGCGTTCAGTTGATCATTTGTTGACATTTTATGTAAATTTATTAGCTGGCGACGGAAGACTTTCAAAGTTGAACTCGCTTCGTCGGTAAGAGATTGAAATACCATAGACTGCAGACTTTGCCAAATCTCGATCAGAAACTTCCTTTTGCTGAAAAAACTGTTGAAACGATACAATTTGTGTTGGCGAGAGAATGGTTTAAATAAATTATCTAACAGCCTGAGACTGCTATTAAGCGAAGACATGTCGGATCGCATTTCAATAGGCCCTTTGCAGGATCCAGTCACATGGTACGGAATAAATTACGCTGAGACGCAAATAACGCAGTGGGACTTTCAAAACAAAGGAAAGTCGGGCTGTGCTGGTAAGAATTCCTTTGTTTTAGAAGTCCCACTGCGTTATTTGTAGCCTCCCACGCAGACGTTCTTAGGCTTGTCACGCGTTCCTTCGTTCGTGGGAAGGAACGCGTGACAAGCCTAAGAACGTCTGCTACGTTATTTGCGTCCCAGCATAATTTATTCCGTACCATGTGACCGGATCCTGCAAAGGGCCTATTTAATGTTCAATTCTTCAGCGATTGAGCGAAGCAAAAGGTGTCTTATTTTGTGTGCCTTTCACGCAAACCAGTAGTGAAAGAAACATAGATTGCTTGAAAAGTTTAACTTCACGAAGATTTGACTGGATATCGATCCTCCCGAGGGGTACGTTGCTTTGATCTTTTACTGTCAAAAATTACTCGGGTGATTTTTCACATGGTACAAAATCCGCCATGCTGGAGGGCAAGTTCATTATTATTCCCGCCCTGGGACTGGCCACTGCGGAAGGTAATAATGAAATTGCCCTCCAGCAAGGCGGATTTTGTACCATGTGATTGTTTGTTGCAAAAGGCCAAGAGACTCATAGTCTCTTGAAAAGGCCTATTGTGGTACAATTCAACTCGACTCTTCACCAATCCTCTCACGACTTCGCTACCAAAGCAAAAGCACTCGCGCACGAAATTCCACCAGCTACGCAGGCTAACACCAATCGTGACACTTTGTCTCCTCGCTCACCGAAACACGCGTTGCCACAACACGTGTTTCGGGGAGCAAGTTGGTTCGAAGTACGGGAACTTGAAATAGTGAACGGGTCGCTTTGCAATTTATGTGCATTGGCTCTTGGGCTGGCGTTACATATCTTCGCTACGGTGCTGATGAGTCTCAACAAGGACGAAACAGCTGTGCACTGTTTCGATCCTGTTTTATCGGTTCTTGTCATATTCGGTGTCCCAAAACGTTTTTCACGTAGTATCAGCCTTGCAATTTATCGTCTTTACCTCTTTGTTAGGTCTATTAACTGTGATCATCGAGTGGGATGGTGCGGCCGTCGGCCGAAGGATAAGGTACTAACTTTATGGGCAGCAGCTGTGGGGAAAAGTGCCCTCTACTAATCACGAACATCAAACTAAAACCTAACCCGTTCAAAAGATTTTCCTTAAACATGCTGGACTACGCTTTCTCTACAAATGCCATCATTGCAATGTCGTGTTACCTCGTTTCGAGTCGTGTCGTTGCGTGTTACCAGACAAGCTCAACTAAGGCGTCCGTTTATGAGGAGGCTGCCTCGAGAAATTAATGTAAACGTGTTTCTCTGCCAAACTGGGGCGACGTCAACTCCACTCCGGAGAAATTTGAAAACGAGCTTTATTTCTAAGGTTACGCCTACCTTTCACACTAATCCGTCAAGGAAACAGAAATTTTCACAAACGGGAAGTGCAAACGGGAGTGATCTGAAAACGTCGGCTTTTTACTTTCGTGTGCATGAAAAGCGTTTTGAAAACACAGCTTTTCGAAATCAATAATCATGTGATATCCTTGATATTTGATGCGTTTTTAGGGTAAAGTCTCCATTTTCAAATTCTTTGGGCGTCGTGCGGACAGGGCCCGACGCCGTTCACATGGCCGGTTGCACCTGATTTTCATGGCTATGGCAACGATAACGGCTAAAACAGCGCCTCGTACAACAGCAGCAGCAGAATTTGGAGACAAGTTTCCTAAATTCAGGGCTAAAAAATGCGTAAATAACGAGGTTTAGACACGACCTTGATATCTGCACTAGGTAGCACCAGATTCGAAGTGCGAGGTTGTTTTCACTTCTAACTCCGTAGACATTCAGTAACTCCACCCAAAACGTCGGTCCCCAGGACGGGCCGAATCCAAGAACTGCAATGACCATTAAATGAGTTGATTTAACTTTACACTTGGCAACCGCCCCGTGAATTACTCCATTTCTGCTTCTTTCACCACAAACAAACAGCAATCTTTGTGTAGGTGAGGAACATGTACATCAAAGGAGTAACAATAGCCAGCAAAAAGTAGATTGTTTTGGACAGCTGAGTTTTCCAGTCTGAAGGCAAATTACAGAAATTATATTCTTTACAAGTTTCCGTGGCATTGTTCTCTTTAGAGCAAATTACTTCAGTGTCTGTTCTAACGCTGTAAATAAAAGGAGCAGACGTTACAAAGGCGTA
Source organism: Platygyra sinensis (assembly GCA_019787425.1). Lineage (NCBI taxonomy): Eukaryota > Metazoa > Cnidaria > Anthozoa > Scleractinia > Merulinidae > Platygyra > Platygyra sinensis. Next base: position 50,178 of record JAHPZR010002475.1, read on the forward strand.
CATCAAATCCCGGGGGGGGGGGGGGGGTACTGAACAAATTTTAATACGGGGAGGCTCCGCCCCGAGGTCCAACCCCTTACCCTTTTATATACCATTTTGGCCGAAAAGGTACCCCTTTTATATACCTTTTATTGGAGAAAGATACCCCTTTCGCATACCTAATTTAGGAAGTCTTGTTCTCATTTTCATGTGATCCTTAATAAATAAACCGATACAGCCAAAAGGGGCGTCTCTTCGAAATATTGTAATTAAAGGCCCTCTTAAATACCTAAATCACCGATTTCCCTACCCTTTTATATACCTCAACTTGTGAAATCCCTACCCTTTTATATACCTTAAGCCTGAAAAAGGTACCCCTTTCGGGCGGAGCCTCCCCGTATAGGCCACCATAGGGAGTACCCCCCCCCCCCGGGCATCAAATTGGCGGCAACCAATTTAAAATATGACTTCAGTGTTTCCGCGCCGAGCTATCTAAAGGTCGTATGCGTAGTCGATGAGCACGAGCATCTTGTATGATGAAGAATTGCCCTTGGAGAAATGTCGGAATGTTCCAAAATTGGAACGGTCAAGTGAAGCAGTAGGTGGGTGACAGACGAATGGAAAATCTGGAAACTTGAAATATTCCGCCGTATCTTGCCACTTGGAACCATAACAAAGACCACCATGCTTTCCTGGAACACAACACGACGGCGTTCACGAAACAGTCTCTTATATATATATGTATATACAAACATGTTTGATACCGTTTGGCCACTCTGTACAACATTTATTAATTTTAACATCAGCGAGTTTCATCACCAAACAACTGCTTGATCGCCAATGTGTTTAAGGCCGGGATCCACATGAAAGCTGTATTTTGGCTGGGTATTATGTTTTTAATGCAAATATCTCGTTTACGTTTCAAGCAATCAAGAATCTCTATGCTCATTTCACATATCTATGTTTTGGGTCGTTTTGTAAATTTTTTGGTGATTTTTAGGTATATTTGGAGATAAATAGTTTTTCTCAAAGGATTAGTAAAATTTATGGAAATAGGAAATTTTGAAGATTTGGTGTTGTTTTAAAATTAGAGTTTGAAGTTAAAAATTGGTAGATACACTCCAAAGACGCTCCAAACAGTTGCCCAACAACCTGGGGTGCCATTGTGCGGTCGGGCAACTGTCTGGTGGTGTTCCATAACCCTTTTTTTTCCCTTTTAACCTCTCTTTAAACTTACCAAAATTTCACTTAAATTCATGTGTACCCCCGCCTTAATGGCCAAATACCCCTGTCAAAAAAGTAGTTGTAAGTTTTCAGATTGCGTGACGCTATATGCATCCCGTCGTGACAAATTACTCAGTCCAGTCCTCTCGTCGTTTACATCTTTCAAAATGGCGGCTGACTTGTATTTTGGCGGAATTGAAGGGTAAGTTTGCCGATATTACGAATTTATGATCAAGCTTATAGCTAAAACGGCGGGAAGAAACCAGCGGGAAGAAAATAACACCGCCAGTTCACATATAAATGTTATTAATTGACTGATTCATTATGCCGTTGATTCTGTGCACTGATTATGACAACGTGGAAGGATTCTGGAGACACCAGGGAGACACTGACAACTTCGCTGTATTTCTTGGGGCTAAGGGTTGCAGGGTAGACTTGAGCTTAATATCTAAGAGTGCAACATGCAAACAAAAGATAGAAGTTTTAGGATCAAAATTTCCTCAAAGGTTTGGAACAAAATATCTCCTTCGCGCTTCGTTATGCTATAAAAGAAGGGAGAAATCAGAATAGATAGCTTAGGGCGCGTTCGTTTGGAAAATTCCGGAATAACAATATATTCCGGCTATTCCAGGAGCAGAATAGCCGGAATGGAAATCCAGGTATTCCGGAATGAGGATACCTCCCAAACAAACGCTTACTCGCATTATTCCAATTTTTCTTATTCCGGATTGATCCCAAACGAACGCGCCCTTACATTGTTTGACTGGTGAAGGGGGAAGGGGGGGGGGGGGGATTGACCCCCGGAAGTAACAAGAACAAACCCCTGAACTTTACTTTTGCTTAAAAGTTATTATCTGCTTGGACACTGGTTTCACCTGGATTTATTTTTCATTATTATTATTGCCGATTGGCGTATGTTCCTTTTCGTGTTGAGGGGTGTTTGTTTTCGTGTTTTGGGTTCTTTTCTTTCATGTCTTGTGTTCTTTGTTTTCATTTTTAAATGTCTTTGTTTTCTTGTTTTGGGGTCTTCAATCTTAGTTCTTTGTTTTTGGTGAGGGAAGGGTGGTTGGGGGAAGGGGGAGCAGGGATACTGAAACCTGGGAGAATAGGGGTCAGAAACCTGGGAAAATAGAGTGCAGTAGGCAGGATTGGCAAGGGCAGTAAGCGGAAGAGAGGTAAGTGGAAGAGGAAAGGGTGGGAAGTTCTAAGAATGCATGAATCATTTATTGAGCGCTAAAATAATTTTAAAAAACAAGAACTCAAAATGTTATTTCACTTACATTGAGCCTATTTTGAGACTTCTGGGCGAAGAGAAAAATGAAAATTTACCCTTGGGTTCAAAAAATTTAGGCCTGTTTCCTGTAGAATTGGAAACCCTTTTATGCTGATTACATCACAAGTCATGAAATGCTGTCGCTTAAGCTTTTAAAAGATGTGAGTAATAGAAGCAAGGCTAAAAACTAAGGAAAAAAGGAAAAGGAAATGCCTAAGGATTGCACAGCTAAATGACATTTGAAGATGTGGTTTGAGTCTCCTTGTAAGGGGATGGGAGCAACACGGACAAGGGCGGGAGTCAGCAGATTAAGGTGTGGGAAGTGGGAGAGCAAGGTATGGGAAGTGGTAGTTTCTGGCCCCGCTGTCCCCACCCCCACTTTTTGGGGTCTTCATTTTCTTTACTACCAGAGAGTCCTACATGGAAAGGGGATGCTTGTTGTAAAGTTGAATTTTAACCCCTAAAGTAGACCAAATTATCTGGGTGTGTTTCCAGCTTTATTTGACCCCTAAAAGACACTGTTGTTCAGGAAATGAGCCATCACTAGAAGACCAACATAAATTGATCCTACATGTAAAATGGAAAACAGAGCATTTTTTTAAATCATAACTTCTTTGAGTGCACCTTAGAAGATATTTTGACAGCTAAAATATAGTGGCGTTTCGTCATGAATACCCAAAGTGAGAGCAGAATCCTTGATTTATACCCGCAAACGAGAAAATGAGTATCTCTGACTTTTCCATATGGGACTTATCCCGGAGGTTTTTACTTAACTGAGAAAGTTATAAAGTGTTTATTTTTTGGCTATCTAAATACTCTTTTGCATAAAAATATTGTTAAAGATAGAAGCCATAAAGAGACAGATTTAGGGGTGGTGCCAAATGGGCTACAGTACTTCCTTTTGTCTCTAAGTTGTAGTCATAACGGAGATGATCCTTCATGTCTTTATATTTTTCTCTGCAGTTTAAATATAAGAGTTTTCATATATATTCAACAGCTGTAAATATTATATTTAGTTTTGAGCTCTTTATACTCTAAGTAATTTTAGTGTGCATTATACTGGTACTTTAAAGAGATCATAATGATATTTCAGTCTCTTTCTGTTGAAGTCCCATTACTGGAGTCTAAGCTTCCCATATCATGTTGATTTTTGGCCAAAATATCCTCTCTCCTGTAAATTTCAAATTCAAAAATTACAAATTTTCCTACTCGATATCCTGGAAATTTTATTCCAAATATACCTTATCTCTCCAATTTTTTTCCAAAAATATCCTATATCTCGTTTATTTTTTACCTATTACCCCATATTCCAAAAACCTTTAACTGGACTGCTTCTCTTTCTTATCTCTTTAGTGGTGGAACAGGTTCAACTGCCATAATATTGTCCAGTGATGGAAAAATTGTAGGCCGTAGTACAGGACAAGGCACAAATCATTGGGTATGATTCAATGTACATGGTCAGGTAGTCAAAGGTAGATTATTCCTTCAAACAAAGTGCCAATTCCATTATTATAATAAGATCACAAATAAAATATCAAATTAATATGACAACAACAAGCAAATTTAGTTTCATCTTCAGGAATTATAATTGCACTCTAGAGTTTTCACCACAGACTTAAATGTTTGAACCACCTTGCATACCATATTAATAAACAATACCACATGAAAGTACTGCTCAATAGTTTTCATTTGAATGGTAACACACTAGGGTTGTATCCACAGATTGAAAAGTTTGAACCAAACCATAACCCTAGCCCTAACCCTTTCCAAGGTAGTGGGGTTTAACATACTCACAAATGTTTATTTCTATCTCACAGCTCATTGGACTTGAAGAGTGTCTTCGCAGAGTAAATGAGATGGTGGAAGAGGCTAAGAGATCTGCAGGAATTGATATCAATAAACCACTGGCTTCTTTGGTAAGCAAGCATGCATAAGCCTTTTGAAACAATGTACAGTTTCGGAAAATATCCAAACTCCCCCCACAGAGGAAATTGGAATTCCCTTGTTTTTTTTCTTAGATAAAAAAATTTGAAGAAATGATTGAAGCTGAAATGGAATTTTAAAGGGGGGGGGGGGGGGGGGTATTGGAGATAGCCCTTTCTGTTGAGTAAGGTATGGATATATTTCCGGGAACTACACAATAAGCCTTGGTATTTTTTTTTCTGTAGCATGATGCAGATATCTCCAGGATTGAATGATAATGAGATTCAAATTCCTTATGATAAGCATCACAGAGTGTCCTCATTGGTAAAAAATCACCAAAACACACACAATTCTGTCAAATATGGGGTGATATGAAAATGTCAAATAACTGGACTACCAATTAATATGAAGTACTAATAAAACAATACTTGCATTCAATCCTGGACATAAGTGGCATGATGAACCAGCTACGGGTATTGCTTTTCATTGGCTACATGATACATGTTATTGCAGCCCATCCTCCCTGCCTACAGTAATGTTAGGATTTCCTCATTTTAATATTTTCCTGAGTAGAGAGGTGCATTTGTGGAGGAAAAATGACTTATCATGGCCTAACAGGATTTGCAGTAGGCTGTGGTCATAGTAAGTGCACTCAACTCCAAATCAAGCAGTCCGGGTTCAAGCCCTGGCCAGGAACATTGTGTTGTGTTCTTAAGCAAGACACTTTACTCTCACAGTGCCTCGATCTCTCTGCCCAGGTGTATAAATGGTACCATGGGTTCTGGGAAATTAATGCTGGGAGGGGGGCAACCCAACCATGGTGTCGTATCTCATCCAGGAGTGGAAATACTCCTAGACGCTTCATGCTGCACAAGCCAGAGAAAGTGCTGGCCTGATGGGCCACTTAGCTCATGTGGGGACATGGCTAGTCCAGCATTTTTCCATCAGAGTTGCAAGGAATTGGGCAACGAACACCGGAGATCATAAGATGTACTCAACACTTATTCATACATCTGATTCTCCTTTGTTAGGGACTTTCACTGAGTGGCCTGGAGAAGGAAGAAGTTCAACAGAAAGCTATTTCCATGATGACATCAAAGTACCCCAACTGTAGCAACATGTATCACATGTGTTGTGACACTGTTGGTGCTATTGCAACTGGGTCTGACAAAGGTTGTTACTTGCAAGTTATTAAGCAAGTCCTTCCCTGTTTTTCAGAGTAAAATGTCATTGAATTGATCAAAATAATTATAGTCTTCAGAAGCATGGCATTTGAAAAGTTGGATACAATTTTAGACTGCCATTTGGGTATGGAATTTCCTGCTTACAATGTCCATTTTGAAATGCATGATGTTGCATCTTTTGTAATTATACAGTTGATCCATTCTGGACACCTCTCTTAAGCAGACTCTTTGCCATGCTCTCAAACACGTACACTATGTCATTACACAGCACTTCATTATCTCAATTAATTACTGTGGACACAACCGATGAACAGGCACTTATCCTGGTCCCTAAGGATTTCCCTTATGTAAGCAGTATGCATAGAAAGTCATATCTGATAGCCTCACTTAGGATAGCCTGTTCCAGCTCTTGGTAGTTGGGGATGAGCAAAAAAGAGGCAAGTGAGAGACAAAAATGAGGGAGGACTAAGGCAAGAAAGGGTAGGGAGAGAGCCTCTCCCATCGTTCCTCGCCTTAGTCCTCCTTCATTTTTTCTCACTTGAACTCTTTCTTCGCTCAACCCCAACTACTGAGAGCCTGAAACAGGCTACACTCAGGGAACTTAGCTGATTCTGTCCTTTGCTCTCCCTTTACAGTGTCTAGTTATTTAGTCACTCTTTAGCTTATCAAGGAGATATGCATTTGTATAGCTAGAGGAGGAGCCTATGGGACCCTACCCCCCCTTCTCTTGGCTCTCACAAGAGCCAAAAATTTTTTGAGCCCATGCCTAAATTTCAGGGTTGCCTGTTATAAAGATGTCTTGATCTGCCATTGAGATGTTCTTCTTTTTAGCTTTCTGGCAACCAAGAAAAGCTTGATTTTTCTTAAAGATAACAAATTACCAACATCAAAACTACTTTTATCATGAAATTTCTAGGAAATGGTGATTATGATGATAATGATAACGATGCAGACACTAGTTGACTGGCTCCCCTTTGTATGAATACATTTCTTAGGTGGCGTAGTGTTAATATCAGGGACTGGCTCCAACTGTCAGTTGTTGACACCAAATGGGAAAACATTCAACTGCGGTGGCTGGGGTCATATGATGGGTGATGAAGGATCAGGTGTGCTAATATTCATAATTATTTTACATGTGTTACAATGTATTTAGTCATGACTAGAAATAAAATGGTGCCGTACATGTATGCTCAATATTTCACTGAACCAGAACACCCCCCCCCCCCCCCCCCCCCCCCTGCCCGGGGAGTAATTGACTGATGTTTGAGCATAAGGGTGCCACCGAGGAAACCCTGTTTAGGACAAAGAAACTAGACTTACCTGTATGATCTAATCTGTCAATGCGTGCTTGTTATAATACTGATAAGTGGAAAAATGTTACTGACAACAATAGCATTCTTGTTTATAAAATGATGTGAGGTCGATTGATGACCTTGTAATGGTCAATTAACATCTCGTGGCTCGTAATACCAAGTTGGGCATTAAAGTTTGCACTCTTCAGCCTTCTGGTCAGCTTTCAGTTGGTTTTAGGCTTCGAAACACTATAGGTTCTGACCTTGTGTAAGACAAAAGCAAGTAAAATTGTACATACCTTGTCCAGGATCACGAGACCTAGCGCCACGTCTGAAATAAGGGAGTACCCCCCCTCCCCCCTTCCCCTGCCGTGCATGACACCATTTCTAGAAATGAGACAGCAGCTTGAGATACAAGTGATATTGATAATACATGGATTCTGCTAACGTGTTTACATCCTTTCCATCCAATTGAGATCATGTGTTGATTCATTTGGGAGGTAACAATTGTTCTGTTTGTACATGCTCCCCGCGGCATGCAATCAATTGCGCGTAGCAAATTGCGCAGTTGTAACCTGCGCGCCAAATGTTTCATTAGAGTGGCAACAAGAATGGAAACACATTAGCCGAAGCCGTCTGTCATAGGTACATTGTAGCATATTCCATCTGCTTGAGGCATCAACCTCGTTCCCAGGGTCTCTCAGGGGCGGTAAGATGAGAGACCCTGGGAACGAGGTTGCTTGAGGCATGAGTCAGGGGAAAGAAGAAAAATTGAAATGAATAAATCTAATTTTTTTTAGTCGATTAAGCCCTGTTTAAGTGACTTCATCAACTGAACACACTGCTTTGAATCTGTTACATGTGTATTTTGAGGGAATTTAACGAGCTTTGGTTCTTTTAGCGTGGTGGATATCGTACAAAGCCATCAAAGCAGTTTTCGATACCGAAGATGGATTAGACCCGTCACAACATGAGATCACTTATGTAAAGAAGGCCGTTTTTGAATATTTCAAGGTATTTAAAATTACTGACCACTAACTGAATTTTTAAGTATTTTTTGGTCGAGGGAACGACTCAAAGTCTAAGATATGACATAGCCATATCGTATTTTAAAATATAGATTGGACCCTGCGTGCGCTCTGATTGGTCAAAAACCCATGTTTTATCAGAGTATAAGACATAGAAAAAGCGTGTTTTATTGTTAAGCGCCTGTAAAGTCTACATTTTATAAGCACATGTGAAGCGTAAGCCGTGTATTACACTGTGATAAAACACTCCTGTCATTTGAGAACACTCAAGAAACGTAGAAAACAGTCGCCTGCGGCTCGTGTTTTCGACATTTCCCTCGTGTTCTCAAATGACCATCGTGTTTTATCAGTGTAATACACGGCTTAGGCTTCTTTATTTTTTAAATATACCTTTTTCGTTTTATAGTGATTTACCACATAGCGTTCAAATCCATTGAAGCCATGAGAAAAAATAATAGTTTTTCTAATGGAAATGATTTTTTTTCTTTAAAAAAAAAGTACTATTAAAGTGATAATAGCAAACAAAAACAAAAAGAACGCGAACTTGAGGAAACAAAGGTTGTTTGCGTAGCAAGCCTTAATTAGTACGTGATTATGTAGAATTTCTAATCCCCTTGTAGTTTTTAATAATTTTTTTTTAAATTCCTTTTCACCAGATAGACAACTTGTTTGGGATGCTGGATCACCTGTACGCCAAATTTGACAAGGCGTATTTTGCGGGACTGTGTAAAACTATAGCAGTTGGTGAGAACATTAACACTTATTAACATAAAGTCCTACACGGTGAAGTACGCGCTCCTTCAGTTCCTCGCTCCCTTCGAATTTTGACTGTTGTAGAACTTGTTCTCCTAGCCTGCGCGCAGACTTTCAAATGGAAATGAGAGAGGAAAACTAAAACCCTATCCTTCATTCTTTGAACGCCTGCCACGCCATCCACACTCGGCTTGTGGAAAAGCCGACGGATTGAATGTGCTTTTATTCGGTGAATTAAACCATGCGGAATGTGAGAATAGAGCGACGTTACATTACTTCTGTCCTTAGGCTCGCGAGAATTAATAACCTTTGTTTGGAGAGAAGCGCAAAAATTGATTGGCGCACGGGAAAATCAGGGAGAAGCGGGAAGGCGCCAAGCCTCCCTCTCCTCTTTTTGCTCTGCCATTTTTTGCGCCGCGCCCCAACTGAACACCTGGAAGAGGCTAGAGAATTACAGACTTGTATCTAAGTATGTTTTCATTTCAACCTCGCTCTGAGAATCTCTCTGATTTCTCGTATTTAAATCTAAGATGGTGGACAAAAGTCGCGGTTTTGATGGGAAAACGTGTTTGCTCTGCTTTTTTCCAGTACTGCTTATATTGTTTAAATTACTTTCCTGTTCTTTTGATATTTGTTACAGGTGCAAAAGAAGCCAAAGACCCTTTATGTCAACACCTATTTTTCCAGGCTGGGGAAATTTTAGGGACACATGTCAGAGCTGTTGTTCAACACATGGATAAAGTAAGGCCCCGTCCGCATAATATTAGGGAGTTTTAGCAAACCACGAACGGCGACGGCGACGAGAGTGCCCCCAAACAAAACATTTATTGCTGCCAACAATAGCTGTGCATGTGCGTTTTGAATCTTTGTACATTTCCTTGCCGTCCTCAGCAAAACAACAACGTGAAATGACCAAATTCTGCGTTGTCTGGACAACGTGAACCACGACGCTAACGTTTTAGATTTCTATTTCAAATTTATCGCTGTGTCCCAGGTTCGGTGTTGTGATAGTTTTGATGGTGATAAAGAAAGTAAATGATTTTAGAGTATCGCGAGATTCGTAGGTAAAATGTAAATTCATTCACGTTGTCCTCAGCGTCATCTTCCCTGGTTCCTGCACGAGTTTTTCTCAGGCCTTTGCCGTCAATTGACGACTATCCCAGACGAACGGCCCGGAGTACACTTTTCGCAAAGATTGACTGCGGCGAAATGTTTAAGCCTAGGAACGAGGCAAAGCGTCGCCGTCGTAGCTACTTAGTCTTCCTAATGCCTTTTCAAAATGATGCGCTTTCGGGCGAGCATCTATAAAGCGCCTTTTTGTACTAAAAACACGTCAAAATGTTCGCGTCCACACTGCCGTATTGCAGTATTTTCCTCGTCCACACTAAGAGCCAGAAAAACGTTGCTATTCTAAAAATACACCACAATTGTAATATACGCGCGTCCCTGTTGTTCAATGTTATTGTGTTCAAAAGCCTCTGCTTTGGCTTTATTTTCTCATACGACAGGGCTACACGACTTTATGATCGCCCTTGTACTTACCATATTGATACTGATCTGAAAGCATGTTTAATGTACTCCAAAACACGACCACCTTTGTGTCGTTTTTAGTCGTCGACGTTTAGCGACCGCGCATGCATTGTAGTTCTCTCCGAGTCATGTAGTTTTAGCCCTTGAGAGAGATGACGAGTGTAATATGTCCGTCAGTACCTCATTTTAGTCATAGCGTTAGCGACCCTCCCTCTCCTTCCGTCAGGCTCTGTTTTCTGTTTTCACTTCTCTTTCTCTTTATTAAAGTGGATATTTTTATGTTACAGGAGTGTCAGGAGGCGTTGTTGAATGGTGATAAAGGACTAAAGATAATTTGTGTTGGTGCCGTGTGGCAGAGTTGCGATCTGCTAAAAGATGGTAAGGAACTGCTTACTCGCGTTGAATATTGAAAATTGCAAATGAAATCAGTAATTTTTTTTTCTTGGCAAGGATGCCCCCAAGATCTACCCGTAAAATTCCCAAATACGTCCACGATTACACGCTTCTGACTCGCATATCCATGCTCCTTTGGCTCACAATAGGCATCACAAGGTGTCCTTAATCGTAAAAAGCCACAAAAACACAGTCACTTAGTTCTGTCAAATTTGAAGTGATATCAAAGACACTTTGTGATGCTTAACATGAGGGTCGCAATTTATCACGTGGCATTAGCAAAACGGCGTATTCCGTATAGAGTGTGTTCACATGACGTCACGGGGGCCATTTTGGAGGAGTAAACAAAGAAACGGCGGGGCCATGTTGGAGGAGTGAAATATTCTTTTGGGAATTGAACTCTATTTTTATGCAAATTCCTCATTTTGTTTCATTATGCAAATATGGCTTCTGGTCACATGAGCGAACACACTGTATAGAATTTCAAAAAAGTGACAATGGCAGCTGATTTCATCGTGACACAACAGTTTGATTACAAAAAATAAATGGTCTCCCCCACCCCCACCCCTCAACGTCACATTTGATTCTCTCTTTCACTTTTATTTTCTTCCTAGGGTTTGTAAAAGGCATACGGTGTTCAAGCAATGCCGCTGTCCAAGTGAAGCGCTTTTCGCTTGTTAAGTTGCGTGAAAGTTCTGCCGTGGGTGCGGCTGCTCTGGGAGCGAAAACCGCTGACCAACCGCTTCCTATAGATTATGGTTCGATGGTAGATGAATTTTTCAGTCACGAATTTTAAAATCTGAAAAAAAAAACCTAACAGTTGTTTTATCCAAAAGACTAACATTACTATTAATTTCACTCTTCCCCCGAAGCCAGCGGATAACTATGTGATAACTTCGACTTCTTAATGAAATTAAGTTTATCAATATTTTTGTCCTTAAGGACGTTCGCGCGAAAATTTTCCAGTCGATAGTGTTTTTCTAATTTTACTGAAGTCAGAAATGCAAAAACATGGAGGTCCCGACTTTGTCTCAGAGATAAAGCGTGTGGAAAACTACCCTGATTTTCAAAAATTGACGCACGTAATTCAGCATGATCTACAGAGGTTCATACTGAGTTAAAATATCGAAGGTGAGTCAACGGAGACAAACGATCTTAGTCATACAGTTTGTAAATGAGGGTCTGCTGTGAAAATAATTCCAAATGTTGCCAACGTTTTCAAGAAACTTAACCCAGCAAGAGGCATTTGAAACCTCCGCACGGATAAACGAAGAGGTAAAAAGAACGTAATTCGATGGTGCATTTTGCAAATAATTCAAACTTCTAATCGATAGATTTTCTTCATTTTTTCGCTAAACGTAGAAACCGGTTGAGAAAATGATCCATCAAAAGAATAATAGGGGTCACCGAACGTCCGTCTATAGCAATGGCCATCTGGCCTATCATTGTTCATTTTAGTATTTTGCGCGCGCGCTCGATGCATGACATGGCGTGTGAATTTGTGTGCGCAGTAAGGATGCATTGAGACAATTAGCGCGAACGTCCTTTATTAAAATCCTTTGTGAAGAGGTTTTTACTAACAGGAAAAAAAATACCTAGTCTCTTAACTTCTGATTTTTAATTCCGAAATCAATTAATGTGTAGCACATTCAAAAATCAATTAATGCGTAGCACATATAAAATACTTAACTTTTAGCTATTGTCGTTAAATAATCAATTTATAACGGAACTTCTTGTAACTGTTCACAATATTTGAAAATATGGAATCAATCATTAATTTATTAGATATGAAAATATGTTAGAAAATTGATTCCTTTTTTGTCTCGTTTATCTTTGAGGTTTCCTTGCAAACAATTTCATCTTACTTAAACTCTTGCTGCCTCTAAGGTACCATCAAGCCGTTGGTACTCAACATAGCTCACATCTGGTGAACATGGAGCCTGCTAACCAATGCTGTTCGAATACTTCGATATGGGAATGATAACTGGCGAAATCTTAAACGAGTCAGTCAATCCCATCGCTAGAAGCGGCCATGTATCTCTCTATATTACTATCCTTGGTAATCCTTACATAAGCAGTACTTTCGTAGATCAGGCCTTTTATCTACAATGCATCTGGGCTGTTCACCATACAGGTTTATCCTGCTTATGTCACCAATGACCCTGTATTTACCATCATGGAAACTCACCGAAGCTTCGTATAACCCGTTTCCGGGTACAGTCTGGAGCTGTACTTGATATAAGCATTCATCAACTGCACCCCTGGAAAACATTGGCTTTCTTCCGTGTATGTCAGACGACCCCATAAATTGTGCAAGTTTTAAGTTTGGAAGTTTTTGATAGGCGGCTGAGATTTCGTGTAGTTGTAAACGAGAGCAAAGGCTTAAACCCAGTGGGTCTGACGAAGTAAGGCTGTTCACGTGGTCAACAACCACCTGAGCTGCACGCCGCACGTGACTTGAGCTTGTGTCAATTTCTTTCCACTGTACGCATGGGCAGTAATGCTCGGCCACCCCAGCTCTCTCGCAGTGACGTGATTTGTTAATATAGCTTAACAGACTCTCTCCTCTTATCAAGTCAACGGGAGCCTGGGGATAAGTGAGCATGTGTTTGAAAGTAGCGTATAAATCAAACGGGGAGGTTACAATGTTGCTGTTTTCTTTGATAGTCTTCATAAGATCGCCATGCTGCTGTTGAAACCATTTTGGAAATGTCAGGGACATCAACGGAAGCCTTTCTTCGAATCTGCCTTGAAAAGTAGCCCTCGTCTGCCCGTAGCGAAAGCCATGATCCGACATAACAATCAGTAAAGTGTCGTTTAAAAGGTTCCCTTCCGATAAACCTCTTAACAAAGCGAGGAAGTCACTATTGCACGAATAAATAGACTGCAAGTTGTTGTGCGAGATGTCTGTGAAGAAAAACAAGCCGAACTTGGGCTGCTGTCTGTAAGCCTCAAAGAACGACCTGATGTAATTAAAGTGAATTTGATGCTGAGGTTGGCTGCGAATACAATGAACTGACGTCTTACCCGCAGCTTCCCAGAAATAGCGCGAGAAATGATCCGTAGGAGGCTCTGTGAAACCGTGCAGTCGATAGTTAAATGATCCGAACTCCGGGCAATCCTCGCTGAACAAAGTTGAGTAACCGCGTTCCTTAAAGTCCTTGAATATATGCGGCCAGTGGTCGAGAGGTGCTGCACCTGGAAATCCCCGACGGGCTTCGGGAAGCTCTGATTCAAATTTACCTACAGAGGGAGAGATGAAAGACCATTGGCGTAGTATTACAAGTTGTTAAAATGATTTTAAACCAGTCAACTGCTTAAATTATAACCTGTGAAAGATGGGATGTGTCGCAATATTTAAGATCAATGGAAGGATGCCGATTGGCATGTACTATTCGCCGTCGGACTACCCAAAATCACCCACCCCCACCCCCGTTTGGAATGCTAAATCATTATTGGCTAGCCTCTCCCACCCCCTCCAGTCTTGTGCCTGTTTTCCCCAACAATTCGTTAGTACCCACTTGTACACTAGAGGGAGAGAGAGGCACTGTGAGAGTTAAGCGTCTTGCCCTAAAACTTAACAAAAATCGACGGTTTCATTCAACATCGCAAATCTTGATTGGTAGAGTAAATCTTTATTTCCGCTCGCCGCACGCCAAGCTTTGCGCCACACACGGCATCCAGCAAACCATAAAATGGATTGTTTTCATTATCATAAAATTGTATTACTATATTTTCATTCAATAACAACTGAGAGCGTGAACTAATCAGTAACATTGCATGAATGAAAAGTAACAATCTTTAGTGCGGGTCTTGCTCCTAACCCCTTAGCTTCTCCCTGAGTAGAAAGGGTATCATGGGTGAAGAAAGCTTCTCATGTGCTGATTACTGACCTGTCATAAAAGCTGTTAGCGCAGGCGTGGTGCCATCTCCAACTATGGAATAACCTTTAAGAAACACCGAGTTTAACTCGTCTGTCATGAACTTATATACTTCTGGTAGAGCTCTTTGGAAGTGAACTGCTGAGAGGGAGTCGAACCCTATCATGACAACACTCAATGGGAGTCCTGCTTTGTTATTGCCCAGCTCGGGGGCTTTGGGCATGATTTGGGCGTGGTATTCCACGTGTTCGGCGCCCTCCGAAGTTCGCAGTTGCACGCGGATGAATTCTGATTGAAGTTCGAATTTGCGCTCTTGTGCTTGCAGACTGATCTCGTTTCCCAATTCAAATCCCCAGTCTTTCTGTTTAGGACGGTATATGGGCTGATACGTCATGGATAAAATATTTCCAGCTACAAACATAGAGGGAAAAACAGCAGGCAAAACAAATTAATAAATGAACAACCACATAGCGAACGACGGTTTGAATGAAAACAACAATGGATAAACACCTTTTCCTGTAAATCTGTACAATACAGACACCTCAATAATAGGGACACTCATGTCTGTCATGTTAGTGTCCATATTTTACGTTCAACTGTTCTGACATCCTTCTACATCTTTGCTTTGATGCATGTATCCCTTCAATCTTTGTATATGCAATGATTGAAGTAACAAACGCATAACGGACCGAATGATTGGCCCAGCCTTGCATACGGCGGCTGAGCCCGCAGTACGAGCGGCAGTAAAAACTTAGCTGTCCTACCGAAACGACACGATAATAGCCTTTTTCTTCGCAGATAACAAAAATAGAGACAATGCTAAAGTTGCTTTGGTTTCTTCTAATACTTAACTCGAGAATTCCGGGTTTAGTTTGACGAGAAACAGGATATTTTGTTCAAAATAAGACAACTATTACCCTACCTGGCGACACTCGACGAACTACGAGCGAGTTGCCATGCCGGAAGCCGGCGACTCAGATTTGGCGCCAAATTAGAAGCTTGGAGACACAAACTTCTTCATATTTTTCATATTTTAAGAACTGATAGGGTTTTGACAATTGTAAATTCCCTTTTCGTGAATATTTAGTGCCGTCTCCAGCGACAAAAGTTGGCTGGCTTCAATGCCTTTCCTGTAAACTTACATTGACGTCAGGACAGTAAATTTTTTCCCGCCTGCTCAATCCTGATTGGTCAATTCAAATTTCCCGCGCGACGACCGTATGCAAGGAGCGACTGACTGACCGAACGACCCACCCACCGGCCGGGCCGGCCGGACTGACTGACTGACTGTCGACGTCTCTGCTGATAATGAAAGATAACTGACTCTTATCCATGATTCCCAGAAGATATAAGATATATCCCACCTTTGTTTGCTTCTTCAGTTAACTCCAAGATTCCTCCCCGGTAACGCGTTAGCTGGTAACCTGGGCACTGAAGTGGTGTTGGTTGCCCTATAAGCTTTTTTACGTCCTCGTCATTCGGGTCCATTTCAGGAAGGCGGCATTCGTCGGCTGTGGACTGGAACTGGTCCAATGGTACTGCGCAGGTGTCACTTTGCCCTTGATAAAAAGCTTTCTTTATAAACAGCGAGTAAGCAGGCGAGAATATCATTTTACCCGTCATATCTTGTTTAAGGTATATTTTCCCTGTCTGTATTGTGTAAACAAACCCTTTACAGCGTGAACCAAAAGAATTACAAATACTTTTCGCCTGCTCCAGGCTCGATGGTGGAAAACCACGACAAGTTTCTTCTCCAGAACACTCGATGTCCCCACCGGGAAGATCCATTTGTTTCTCCTGGATAAAAAAAGATGATAAACACATAAAGTGAAACAAGGTGATAAATGCATGGAGGATAATGCTGATGAAAGAAGATGAAAAAGACACAGAGAAGAAGCAAACAGAGAGGACAATTGGAATTAACACTTAAAGTGGCTCAAACAGTTTCCAGGACTTTCCAAGACGTAGATTTTGATGGGTCATAATTAACACTCTTTATCAATTGATGCTACAATCATGGTATCAAAATACTGCCCAATCACTGGTGAACACGTTGGTATTATTTTTGCGACACAATAGGTTACCATAGGAACACTATGACCTGCTAAAAACACCGCCTTAATTTCAGCTTTAAGCGCTTCTATTTCAATAACGGCACGGTGAAATTTTTTCTCATTATAGAATTTTGATAAGCAGGATAAGATGCAAATTTTGGCAAAGTTTAAAAAAATTCTGTTCATGTGGTTCAGAGCCACATGTGCTGGAAACTGTCTTGAGCCACCTTTAAAATTTCTGATGGATTTTATTTCGCTTGTCATGCTGGGGACGCTCCGGCCGCTCACCAGTCTCGTCCACAGATCCCGCGTTACCTTTGTCCAGCGGAACGGTAAACGCTATACAATGGTAGCGCAGGCTCTGGGAAAGAGGATTGGCTGCTCATGAAAAAGTTTCTCTCCGTTTAGCGTCTAATGCCGGCGCTGACATCTCAAATATCAGTTAAAATTTCAGCCCGTTTCTCAGCTATCAGGAAATTCTGGCTCTTCATTGATGTGTTAACACACGGGTCAGTTCACAGGTAACCGTTATGACTGTTTCCTGTTTCAGCTATTCTTTAAACCTCATCTAGAATGTAGATTAGTGACTTTTCTCACATGAAAATTCATTTTTAACTTTTTCATATTAAGTCTTATTTAGATAATTTCAAATCTCAGTGATTCTTCTTACATTACCTCAATGTATAAAACTTCTTCCTTGCTCTGTGATGATTCGCTCTGTTAAAATCAAATTCAACAGAGTAGTTCAGTTGAAGCACGTTGAAAGAACTGCGTCAAGGTTTGTGCATCTCGAAAAGTTCAGCCTGCATTTTTCAAGTTTGTCGTTTTTAATCCGTGTTAATGTCCTTCATCCTAAAACCATCCTTGTTTCTTTATGGTTTATTATGATCTCTTTGGTGTTTTTCTATCTTTTTAAACCACTATTTTCAGGTTTCTTACGTGGCCAAAATAACGCAAAATATTGTGACTTGAGCCCTTCTCTAAATTTACGAAGGATGGGAAAGGGAAAATAAGTTTTTAACGCTTCATGTAATTTGTAACAAAAAATGAAATGATAAAAATTCCAACTTTGGAGACCTGGAAATCAATTTAACGTCAGATGGCATTACTCAATAAACTTGAAGTTTCCAGACAGCCGTACCTTAAGGAGGGTCTATTATAGTCTGGCGGTTTGGCGGTTTAAGCCAATTTTGAGTGCCGGTTTGCGGTTTAATTCACATTTTTTATGGCGGTTTACGGTTAAGAAATTATCGTGCGGTTGCGGGAAATCTTAAATTTAGCTCGCGGTTTTTGGATTTTGCGTGTTTTTGTGGCGGTTATTCAAACAGAGTTAAGAGGCTCAGAAGACTGAGCGGTAACTTTATCTTGCTTAAAGCTTCTCTTTTTAACAAAGGATTGCCTTTTAGGGCTAGACCAAGTTAGTCAGGGCTTCCCTCTGTGTCCCCGGCCATGTGGGTAGGGGTGGGGAGGTAATTTGATATAAGGCCAGACTTCAAAGCTTCGAAAGGGTCACGAAAGCAGGTGGAAAGATGGCGGTGTAGGGCGGTGTCGGTGTTTAGAAGAAAACGAAAGCAGTTTGCGGTTTCGAAGGAACAAAATATGGCGGTTTACGGAATGTACGACCCCCTATAATAGACCCTACTTAAGAGGTCCTTTTTAAGTTATTTAGCAATGAATTTTACTCTTTTCACATCAGTTTTGCTTTCTTTGTCGGGGTTAACTTAGTCAGTTTTGTAAAGATTCGAGATCCAAGATGGCAGAACAAAGACGGCGGCTGTTCATACGACTCACTTTCTGTTAGTGATTTTCACTGTCTTGAGGCCGGCATTAACAGATCTATAAGGGCCATGCAGAGTTATCACTTGCCTTATTAATGTTGCTGGCTCCATGGGGCTTTACGGATCCAGCTAAACCATTGACTTGATCAAGTTCCTGTTGAAACACATAGTCAAAGAACTCAGTAATTATTTCATTTGTGTGACTAGCTGGGGCACTATAGCTACACAACCATTATGCCGTTTGTTTCGTCTCGGTTTAAGGGCCTCTTCATATGAGCCCGGTCGACCGGGCTGGCTCGGTTTCCGAGATCTCGCCTGGCCACTCTTTTCTTTGTAAAAATATCGATGTGTTCATATGAGAGGCCGGGCTGGCCCGGTTACCGAGATCTCGCTTTTTGCGACCGAGATCTCGGTAACCGGGATGAAAATTTTCTCATATGAACACTCCAGCCCGGTGACCGGGACGAAACTTTTTAAACAAAATAGCTTGGCTCTCACAACATAGCGGCCAAAATGGCATAATTTTAGTCTTGTATGTATTTCCACTTTAGAAGTATGCGAATTAGCTTTATTAGTAAAGTTACAAGAGTCCACAAAGCTATGAGAGCCGCGGACAATACAAGTTTATGTTCCACCATTTTGGTTGTGTTTCTTGAATTCATCCCGGTCGACCGGGCTGAAACTTCCCATATGAACGCACCACAGAATTCGCCCCGGTAACCGAGCCAGCCCGGTTACCGGGCTCATATGAAGAGTCCCTAAGTCGCAATAAAAACCTCACGATATGCCTGTTAGTCAAATGAAGATACGAACACAGATATTGTTGTTTGCCTGTTATCGTGTAAAAGAACTTCGCACAATGCCTAGAAGTAAATTTAAGATACAAAGCCAATCGTCAGCAAGTGAATAGTACAAAATTAGCCGTCGCGAAAAATAGCTGAACTGATCGTAGCATTTCAGTTACAATACTTAACAATTAGACTACGAGCCCGAGTTTTCTACGAGACTATCGCTCGTAGAAAACGAGGGCGAGTAGTCTAATTGTTTTAGTATAAATTTACCGTTGTCCCATTGCATAAAAAGAAAAAAAATGTCAAGTAACGCGTAGAAAAGAACTGTTTTATTATGTTGCATCAGGTTCAAACGTGATACGCGATGTGCACTGATGCGTAACTGTTTTCTATTCAATTATTCGCTCTCGATTTCGATCGCGTGATGGTTGACGAGGGCACAAACTATCGCGCGATAGAAGTATTTATTAAATCCATTTTGAAATCACTGGTGGTCCCTGTAATCTGATTGGCTCAAATTGGTGCAATTTATTCCCAAATTGCACCATTTTTTGCTCTAAATCACATCATTTTTCCAGCCAATGAGGAAGTTACACTTCAAACTTGCGGGCTGTCGCGGTGCTTTCGTGAGCGCTTGCGCTACACTGTAGAACTTTCCAGTAACCAAAAATAGCGCGCGCGTACAACTTAATTTAAGGTAATTCCCCTGAAATAAAACTGACAATAGATTTTCGTTCAAACTTTGCCCACTGAATATTTATCATATGAGAACTTCAATTTTGAAATAAAAAAGGGGGTGCCCATACTCATTAAGGAGCACTGGGGCATTGAAAATGACCCATTTTGGCATTATTTAACGCTTATTACAAAAACGCATTCCCAGTAATAATTGTAAATTTTTGTGACCGAGAATCACGAGAACACGCATTAAACTGGAGTCAATGCGTTGTATCGGACACAAATAAACTTTTTAAGTTTGATTTAGACAGAAAGCTGAATCCTTGATTAAAATTTCAACCAAATTTCTTGACATGGTTACCATAGGGCAAAATCACAGGGAGCCCTCACATCCGTTTAGAATATGAGTAAAAGATCAAATTACCTTTATCGCGCGTGTTGTGTGTTTTGTGGCCGCCATACCCGCGCGCGGCAAATTGCGCGGTCTGCTAGTGCGAGGTCTGGAACCGAGATTACGGAAATCGCTCGGAACCTGCTCGGAGATCTAATAAAGTAACAAGGGATGAAACTTAAATCACAGCGTTTCGAATTTCGCATTACTTCGAGGGGAACTTTACATCGTAATTTGCCGAAAATTGCTCTGTGAGAAGAAGAAGGGTTAGGCTAAATATATCTAATCTCATTTAGCCCAAACACCCAGCAAGTATGCGGTATTTTGGCGTTGTTTTAAACTACCCGCTTTCGCGCTATGTCTCTGCCAGTTGGGGGCCACGGAAGACAGAAATACTACAAGTTGATTGACAGATTCGAAGCGGAAGTGATAATGTCGCTTGTTGTGATTGGTCAGTTTTAATACCGGAAGCGTGGTGATTGTATTCCGGAAATAGAATGCTGCCACAAGGCCAGGGCCAAGGCCAAGGTCAAGGCCAAGGCCAAGGCCAAGGCCAGTGATCCGATCCATGACGCCACAGTGGCGGGAAGAGTTCAAGAAGGACAAGAACTTTTAATTTGGAAAAATTCAGGAATTTCACGACTGTTATGTTAAGAAATTTCTTCCTACTGACAACATGAGGCAGGTATTAATTGTAGGAGAAGATTTTGCTAATGTCAACCAACTGTAAAGGTAATTTTGTGATTTGAGACGGCGAGGTTTTCGTTAATTGACGACTTTTTCGGTCCTGCGATTCAGATCAGCTTAAAAATTATGTCGCCGTTTGTTTGCCTCTAGCGGTTTGACTCACTGTCAAAAGAAAGTGCTGGATGTCGTTTGGCTGGCCACAATACCTTTAGTTGCTGGGCCGCCGGTAGTGGCATGGATAGTTAAGAGACTGGCTTCTACTGTCGATGGTAGTGGGAAGTCCTTTCTCAGAGCAAATTTCTGAGAGTAAAGACCAAAACGGTTTATGTAACAGGCACGACTGTCGACTCAGTGTTGATTCCTACATATTCCACAGCTGGATTATTTTTCAAAACATTTGCAACATCAACTTATGTATGTATATTTTCTTAATACAAGATTATCCGAAGAAAGTTATATGATTTTATTTGATTTGTATACTTGTATTATTATTGTTCTTTATATCTATTTTAATTATAAATCTTCTTCTTGTACATTATGCCCGTAATTCAGTCTTCGGACTGCGAGGCGTTCTTTCTTAATAAACGATTTATAATCAAAAGAAAACCTTTGGTCCACCTTTTTGCAACGCTGTATATGCGCGTCAAGGAACCCGCATTTTGACTTCCGGTCTCTTCTTCACATCTTACTTCCGTTCCCCCCAACTGGCAGAGACATGGCAGAGACACAGGGGGGGTTGGAAGCCCTTCCCATAATGCATTGCGAATGAACTATATTATCAACTGTCGATTGTCACGTGACCTGTTAGTTGTCAGTGGCTTTCATGGCGTCAAGTCCACTGTCTCTTGAAAGTTTGTCGTTGAAATAATTCGCTTTAGGCCGTGTCTTGCGCTGTAAAGTACAGGGGATCTTTTTTCAAATGCGTAAGTTGATTACTAATACATTACCTGTCGAAGTGATAGAGTTTTCTTTACTGTTGTGAGACGGCAAGCTTTTCATTGACTCGCAGTGAATCGGACTTGTGTTGTTTCGCCTTCGTTCCCAATAGAATTTTGTCGCGAAATTCCAGTTGCCAACTTTCCTTTTTGTCGGTTCACCAACGGATTGGTTTAGTTCGCCAATTAATTTCTCAGTTTGTTTACATCTCATAAAATAGAGTAGGATCTTCGAAATCGTCAAGTGATAAAAACAGGCTACAAACGAATTGGTGATCTTTAGTCCCGTCTAACTCGCGAGTGCAAGTTAGTTTATAATCTTGTGAGCCTTTCGTATTTGGTTACGTTTAAGCTTATGTTAAATCAAGCTTAGGTCTAAATGATCTCATTAAAATATTTTTAACGCAACAGATGTCAGAGATTGGTTTCTTGAAACATTTTTCGTGAGTATCGACCAGTTCGTGTGTGGGTTTTCTTTTAAGAGGCTGGTACTTTTCATGAAAATAACGATTTAGTTGCCATTAAATCTTTCTTGTTGGCTCTGTAGTACGATGATTTTTGTCGTTAATTTGTGCAAATGTAAGGCTATTTGTAACCATTTAATTTACACAAACACGCTATAAATTATCAAACTGCACAGTATATTGTCTTTCAAAATTATTTCACTGTGAATAAACAATATTTAGAGGAGCATTCTTCATCCAAATATATTAAAGATCGATAATTATAGGATAATTTTACCGTGTTGGAAGATTGTCAGCTGGCCTGTGGAGAAGGTGCCTAATGGTAGTTTGATTCTTTGTTGCCAAAAAATACCATTTTGCCATCATCGGAACTACTGGATCTTAATGTTTGTAAAAATGACAACAAAAGTTTCATGGCTGAAGCCTCTGATAATATCCTCTGGTCTGTTTAATTGAAAAGTTATAATAGTCATTAATTTTGTATGGATGATAATATTTTTGTTTCAAAGAGTGCTGTGGATTTTTGTCATCTAAGATTAGCTGAATGAGAGATCTTTATGTTGCCCATTTGGTTCAGGTTTCAAGTGTTTGAACAATCATGACATTGAATACTCCAGACATTGCATTTTCTAATTTGAGGTCATAAATATTTGAATTTCCCACAGGTTGTTTCAAGAACTCCTCCCTAACTAGCCATCCACATCCAACTGATAATATTCTTCTGCCTCACTTAAGGACTTTCTTTGTCAAGTATCTGTATGTCAGTCAACTCTTGATCAAATGGAAAATGCTGAATGCAAATGATTTTGCCATAGCATGTTTCATAGGCTGGTACCTAATATACCTGTAATTCAAAGGTATTTTCCCAGAGAATATCCATTCTCCTTCTACTGTCTGAGGGTGTTTGGTTTGAACCACTGCCATTCCTCTGGATTCCTCTAATAGCACTTTCAACTTTTTTCATTCATACATTATAATTAATAATGAGTTTTCTGAACAAAGAGAGCTATTTTTGTTACATGTACAAAGTAGGTATTTGGGTCATACCTCTGGTGTTTAAAACACACGAGGCTCTGCAATGATCACTTTCATTCAAATATTCAATAATTTATAACATGGGAGCATTGTTCCAGGTATACAGGATGACTTCATTGCAATTATGTTTTTACTATCCTTCATGTTGTCAGTGGTGGGAGGTGCGATGGCCTCCTCCCTAGTGCACTTGTCCCCACATCAAGCAGCCTAGGTTCGATCTCTGGCCAGGACATTGTGTTGTGTTCTTGGTCAAGACACTTTACTCTCACAGTGCCTCTCAACCTTTCTACAACTGTATGGACTAGCATCCCATCTAGGGGGCAGTAGAAGTACTCCTAGTCACTTCATGTTAAAGAAATCAGGAAAAGCTCTAGCCTGATCTGGGCCACTTGGCTCATATGCAGAGTTTACCTTCACCTGGTCAGTAGTGATTATTGACTTTGTTACACTTAGCTGGGTCTGGAAGGTATTACCAGGATCTGAAATTTGACCAAACTATGGTGCAGGATTCCCTAAATTCAAAAATAGGCGTAGGATGTGGGATGTTCTTTTTTTAATGCTTATCAGGAATTTGGGAATTCATCATGACCCAAAAAATGTTTTTAAATCAACCACTAAAGCGCTAAGTGGTATCTACTTTACTGAACCCTTCTTTCCTCCATGTTTCAGGGAATTTCAGAGAGACCGATACAGATACTTTGGTCTTATCCTAGAGGGTGTGAGTTCCATGCTTGCTATGCTGAAACTTAGAACTCAATACTGAACTATCAAGCATGTACACTTCAAAACAACACACCAGTATTATTGTATCAAGTGACTATTATAGTATAAAAGCCAAATTGCCCTAGAAGGTGACAGAAACCTCAATCAACAGAGCAGTTTGTTTACTTGTTTAAATGTTATACAACAGTTTAAGCCTGATTTCGTATGTGTAACTTATCAGGTACCATGCCGACACAGCTATAGTACTGCATAATAACTGATCCTTTACTACAAATTGCACAGAATGCAGCGTAAATACTATTTAGCATCATATCAATGACAGGCTTAAAACATAAGTAATTTTTATTTGAAGGTTACAAAAATTATTTATTTCTCTGTCTTCTAATTGCATCTCTGCGATATTTTGCTAACCAAGGAGCTTCCGTCGCACTAGCCTGTCTGGCTGGTGGAAGTCGTGAGCAAGTGATTTTTTAATGACTGAGCATCTTCGGGAGATCAGAAAATGAGCTTTTATTTAGGCTTATAGCCTTGAAGTTAATTTCAGCTCATTGACATTTGGGGGATATCAAACATCGGAAAATTCGTTTTTAGTATTTGTTGGCCAACAGCTCCAACTTTATTTCGCCTGTAAGTCATTGTTTACAGGCGACTTTTCAGGATGACGGCCATCTTGCGGGAGCGTGTGAAATGTCATACCGCAGGGCAAAAATACGAAAAACCGCAATAATGTTTCACTTAATACCATCTAAAATTATATGTGCCATCTCTTTATGGAAACTGCAGTTGGTTCCAGCAATATTATGCCAAAGCCTAACTTAAAAACTCAT
>JAHPZR010002475.1:80000-110209 GCA_019787425.1 Platygyra sinensis
AAAAACAAGAACAAAAGAGCAAAAATGAAATAAGAACTCTCTGTTGGCGCAATATTGTGCACAAAACAGCCACGAGTTTGATCTCGACGACGCACAGATAGTGAGCCGCTATTGGCAGTGGTCGTGACGATTGTTTGTTACTGGGATTCTAGCTCATAAGGGCCTCATTTTCATCTTGACGCCGTTTTTAAAGCATAATTTTTTACGCTGAAGAAAGTTACAGTATCTTAACCCAAACGTCCTTATCAACCCTGTCTTAGTAAATGGCAACAAACATTTTAATAGTTTTATATTTTACATTGTTGATCACTGGTTTTTACAAGCTGCTCGCTTAGTTCATTAGGTTTATTAGGATTCCGGCTTATGATCTTTAAAATGGTTCCTGACTGTACAGATGGACAATGCACTACACAATGTTCGCCGCTGTTATTTTGACCACTATTTCTTGCGTTAATTCTGAATTTCTTTTGATAAATCTGCGATTACTCTCACCTCCACCATAGTTTATAGAAGAGACAGGTTATGAAGCCCGGCAAACATCAAAGGAACAAGCAAAGATGCCAAGATTTATGTTGGAAGGTCCACGACCCTGCACAATCTTTTGTTTTGCACTCATACACAATGCATGATTACGTCACCGAACATTTCTATTGGTTAGTTCCTCAGTACGGAGTACACAACTATTGTGTTTTGTGCAGGGTCAAGGCCAAAAAAGGAAAAAAAAAACATACAACAAAGAAATTTGACGAGATTAATAACCATTCCCACTTCTCTCATCACCTTTTTAGTAACTTTGAATGCTCTCCTGGAGGTCTGTTTAATTTTTCGGTCGAGGGATCTTAGGAATTATTACACCATTATCAGCTTTGCGGCTTACACTATCTTTCTTTTCTTAACAACGCAATCCAGAAAATAAAACTCAGTGTCTCTCAACCTTTAGTTCTCGCTTCAGAAATTGAAAAATTAACTGACCAAACAAAACCGCAGCTTCTTTGGCCTGTTATAACAGCGATCGTTCAAAAGTTCAATTTCTTCCTGATATATTTTTTAACGTATTCCTCTTGCACTTCACTGTTATTATAAATTACTGAAGTCTCGCAAGACAGCTTTTTGCATTTATATCAACTGGCCACTGTTTAATTATGCTGTTTCCGAGCGCTGTACTTTCTCGAGTACACCGCGGTATAATTTGCATTCCACGCTCCGCAGTAAGCCTTTTTAGTTAACAAATAAAGAAGCCTAAGCCGTGTATTACACTGTGATAAAACACGACAGGCATTTGAGAACACGAGGGAAATGTAGCAAGCACGAGCCGCAGGCGAGTGTTTTCTACATTTCTCGAGTGTTCTCAAATGACTGGAGTGTTTTATCACAGTGTAATACACGGCTCAGGCTTCTTCATTTGCTTTATGATATAGATTTTACCCTCGCAAAACAATAAAACACGCTTTTTCTATGTTTTATACTCTGATAAAACATAGGTTTTTGACCAATCAGAGCGCGCGCAGGGTCCAATCTATGTTATAATACTTGTTGAAGTTGCTGAAGAATTGATAAAATCTGACATATAAACGCACCGTTGTTTTGAGTGGATGATTTGTATAGGCAATCATACGGTTTCGAGTTCAGTTTGGAATTAATTTGCACGAGTGAGGTTTTCAAAAAGCTGAAATTGCACGAGCCGCTTCGGCGAGTGCAATTTCAGCTTTTTGAAAAACTCACAAGTGCAAATTAATTTCAAAATGATCGAGAAAAACCGTATGATTACTTATAAATAATACAAAATGAAAAATTCGCCGGAAAAAGTGCCGGAACATGTTTCTTGAGGCCATTTTTTTCGCATTCGAGAGAACATTTTTCAGGGTTTCTGTACAAAATTTTTGTCATTGCTTTACATGAGATCATTGGCCTACAAAATTTCTCATTGTCTTTCTGCAAATCACAATCCAGAATTCCGATGTGTAATTTGCACTGGTGTTACACATTTTGCACCGGTGTTACACTTGAACTGCACTTCTCTTAGCCAATAAGAATTGAGTAATTTTTTCATGTGAATTATTCGATTTCTTTGTTTCTCATATTGGGGAGTTTAAGAAGCTACTACAGCGACGACGAAGACAACGTCGATTAAAAAAGAATTTATATTTTACCTACGAATTTCGGGA
The DNA here is from genome assembly GCA_019787425.1 of Platygyra sinensis. Classification (NCBI taxonomy): domain Eukaryota; kingdom Metazoa; phylum Cnidaria; class Anthozoa; order Scleractinia; family Merulinidae; genus Platygyra; species Platygyra sinensis. The sequence goes on from JAHPZR010002475.1 coordinate 82,166, forward strand.
TACTCTTAAGTCATAAACTACTGTCAAAGCTATGTCAAAACTGAATCTGGGACACCGCAATAAATTTGAAATAGATGTTTAAAAAGTTAGCCGTCGTAGTTCACGTTCTTCAGACAACGTAGAATTTAGTCATTTCACGTCGTTGTTTTACAGAGGACGGCAAAGAAATGTACAAACATTTACAGCTATTGTTCTGCTCATTAAACCTTTCGTTTAGTGACCTTTGCCGTTGCCGCCGTGGTTATTTTAAACTCCCTTTTGCAAAACATCTCTTGCCGTCAGGCGAAAAAGTTTCCGAGCCACTGCTTCTTCTGGTATTTCGTTGTTTTCGATGCTAGACATTTTTCAGCCATACGTGGAAGAAGACACTCAAATTTTCCACATTCAAAGGAAGTGCAGCGAGTGGAATCCCGGCCTCGCTCCTGCATGATAGGATCAAACCCAAACCCTTGAATTTTAATCTACCGGCGACTGCAATTGTTGCTCTGTTTCGCGATAAAACTCACAGGTTTTAAACGTTTCTCAGGTAAAAGCTGCCAAAGTGGTTCTGAACAAACTCAATACAACTTCAAATTATTAAAGTTTTCTCTCTTACCATACAACTGTTTTCCAAACCAATGCGTTTTTGTCTTCTCTTCAAAACGGCCTGATGATTGCAAGCGCTAGCCTTGCAAATAGACTGTTCACGCCTCCCACTTCGGTGTGAACACCAGAACCAGAACGAGGTCAGTTGTGGTTAGCATTTCCAGCCATTTCCCGTATTTTTTGTCCCCCAGGCCTCCCCTCCCTTGGCGCCCTTGTTTGTTCACTGTGGTTTGTTGGAATGTGAGAAAGGTCAACTGGAATAAAGCAGTTGTTTCGTGGTCTTTTTTTTTAACTGAACTTAACATTGAGTTGAGATATATAATTCTTAAATTATGACGTCACGAGACGGACTTAACGGACGGACGGACGTAACGTTCAGACTTTAGGCGTCTCTCGCCCGAGGTTGGAGGTCACGTGGTTAAGCATAGGGCGAAAGATGGCTAAAATTTCAGGTCTGAGATGCTGCCGAAATACAAAAAAAAATGCTATTGAAAGCACTGCGAAAAGGCCGGGCCCTAAAGTGGTCGTTAACATGGCCGACTATACATTTAAGATCGCGTATTGGAACACTTAGCGCACGTAAAACCAAAGAATTCGGTAAGAAACAAAAAAAATATGATATTCCTACTTTTTTTGAGAGTGTGAATGCACATCCAAGTGAAGTAAGAGTTGTTGGTTGCAATGGTAAATGGTAATTTATTCCTTAGAGATTTTGGTAAAGATTTGCTCATTGTCAAATCAGTAACATCATGAAAGTACCAGACTTAGTTCAAAATTAAACACGTCATAGTTTGTGATCGTGTTGCTTCAGAAAGCCTTCTTCGGAAGCTTAAATCAACATTATAGAGCTCATGTTAGGCTCAAGTCGTGTCAATTTACGTTCGCGGAAATGCAAATCAGTTGTCCATCGATGACTTGTCACTGTCGGCGTTAATTTAGAGTAAAAAATGGCCATGAAGGTAAACACCAAAAAATTTTTGCGTTTCATAATAAGGTCATCGTTTTAAAAATTACAATTACTATCATCAATCAATCTATCGCATGGGTTCTTTGGGTCTTCTTTTCTAACAGGAGAGAAACAACCTTCGAACAATTCATGAAATCTCTCACTCGTGGACTGTACTGAATCCATTTATATCCTTGTAACTTGCGATTCTATGAGAATTCATAATGCCAATTTTTTCACCTTTTTAAAAAGTAGCTGGTTAAATGATTGGGCACATACTATGGGTTTTAAATTCACTCGAAGAAGCATGACCTAGATATACGTACCTGAATCTTTTCACCGTGGTTATAATGGTTACGCAAAAACGCTCAGTTGAATAAACGAAGCAACGAGAGGATATCGCATCGAGTGAATGGAACAACACCGTCTCGCTACACAGAAATATATAAATATATGCTTACAAGCAATTGTGTTTTTTTTATTCAAATTTCCGGAGCACCTTTGTTTCTGCAGCCAACAATACATTACTGTTAAGGACAATACATGACGTCACCCATGTCTGCGTTTTAAATTTTCGCTACTGTGTTACTGGATAAATCACCATCCAGTGGATGAGAATTCACAAAGCAAACTACATTTTCCGACGGATAGTATTAAACTTGATAGATATCGTTATTAACCCTTTGAACTGCTACGGCCTGGTCGATATCCAAATGTAGAAGTCAACAAAAAAGTTTGAAAGGTGGGCAAGGCAACCGAACGAACTTCAGAATTATGAAGTAGAACAAAAGTCGTCGAATTTTAATTTTTAAAAAAACCAAACTCATTCCAGGATCGCATTAAGGTTCATTTCTTTATCACTTACAGTATTTCACTGTAATTTCTCCGGACATCCCAGTCTCTCGACCCACCGCGGGACGAAAGAGAGCAATGGTCAGAAAGTAAAAATTAGCACATGCAGTCGCCCAATACAAACACGGCCAACTATACGGCCTTGTTGTTATCTACAAATATTTCGTATATTTCTGCAATGTTTACAAATGATTCGAAAATGATGACCTATTTCACAAGAGGCAGAACGTGCTTTAAAGCATACGGCATAAAAAAATCATGGTATTGAGTGACCAAACTATGGCATCTGCACACCGCAGACTACATTTAGGACTAAACAGCGCTCCGGGTTTTCGAATTTGACGCCATCTTGACGAGCAGGCAAAGCGGTCAGAAATTACAATGTTTGTATGGGAATCCGATGGCAAATAACTTTTTGCAAAATCGAATTTTAGACAATTTGTAAATAGCACTGTTAAATACTGAGTAGAAGATTGTGTTCACTAAGTTTGAAGGATGTATCTTAGCAAGAAGACACAGTTAATTTTTCTAATTTTCCGTACATTTGTCGGTTAATTTGTCCGGGGTAGAAGCGGTTCGCGGGAACTAAACAAATTACAAACAAATGTATAGAAAATTAGAAATTTAACTGAGGATCTTCTAGCCAAGCTACATCCTTCAAACTTGGTGAAGACAATCTTCTGCCTAGTATTGCAACATCGCGATTCACAAATTGCGTCAAATCTACCATCGGATTCCCATACAAACACAAAAATTTCTGACCGCTCTGACCAAGATGGCGCCGAAAAACGTGACCAAGTCTATAATTTTATGCCTCACATGATGGTTCTACAGTTTTCTTTTCTTTGCATGGATCCTTTTATAAAAACGCTTCAGGTACGAAAATTCTTGATTCTTGGACAAATTTCTCCTCGTTTGTTGACATATGAAACCCAAGTTGATTTCCGTATTAAAGGTTAAGCTTAAGCTTAAGCTTATATATATCTTTGCAACTGATGTACTGACATCTTCGCAGGGCTTCGTTTTTTCTGCGCGGTTGTTTTGAGTTTCATTCAAGTCTTCATCGATACAGGTTTTCTGGTTTTGACAAAGAAGCCTACAGGACAAGCAAAGGGCCGTAGACTCTTGTTGACTATATTCTACGTTGAAAACAAGTCAAACTGAACAAACAAACATTTCGCTCTTCATCCGTTCATTTAAGCTTCTACTAAAGAAGGGGGAATTATCGTCGGGAAATACTGGCCCTCGGTTGTTTGTGCACGGAAAGCGAAGTGATTTTCAATATTTAATCCGTTACGGGTCGAATTGCCGAGACTGGATCTGCAAATGTTGAATATAAGCTTAAGTTTACACAATTACAATAACTTCGTGCTCTTGTCTTCATACCTGTGTTTGCTCTGAAAACTGCGAATGATTTCTGATGCCCCATTTGGATGATGAAGTTTTTCTTCACCCAAAGTGAAGACAAGCAGTGTTTAATCCAGTACTGGTTGGTGCTTCATCGCTTTTATTCGTCCTCATGACCTCCTCGTGTCTTCAGTTCTATTCTACGCGTAGCCGTATTATTTTCTGTCATTCAAGTCCAAAGCGCAAACGTCAGTTTTCCGCGACGCTTATTGGATGACACAAATAATTGTGCTTTTTTAATCTTGCATATTTTGACCGCGTGGAGGGGTTAAAAAAAGAGAAAAACAAAGATAGGTAGATGTACAAATTTCCAAGTGGCAGGACCCAGCAATTTATCCAGTGAAGTTTTAGCCGATTGAAGCTACGTTTTGACTGCACTCTTGGTAACCCCAGTAGAAGCAATGCGTTCGACACCTTTACTTAAATAGCCTTTACAGTCAAACTAAGTGAAGCGTACCCCTCAAGATTGCATTAATGAACTGATTATTTGAAACTTGAACCCGCTAGTCGTTTCAAGAATGCAATAATGAATTGATTATTCGAATATTGAACTCGCTCGCTCGATCCAAGAATACGGCTAACGGGTTCCGTTTTCGAAAAATCAATTCACTGTTGCGACTTGTAGGTATCAAACCTACTAGTCTTTTCTAGAATACAATAGTGAAATGATTTTCGAAAATGGAACCCGTTAGCCCTATTCTTGGATCGAACAAGCGAGTTCAATATTCGAATAATCAATTCATTATTGCATTATTGAAACGACTAGCGGGTTCAAGTTTCAAATAATCAGTTCATTATTGCAATCTTGAGGGGTGCGCTTCACTTAGTTTGACTGTAAAAATAACTATTTCATTAACTCCTGTCTATCGACATCTTTAGATGTAAACAATCAAGGTTTGATAGGCAAATAGGTTATAATGTCAAAGTACGTCCCCTTTCTCCTCTATTTCCTGTGGGTTTAATTTCCTTGCAATATGGTAGGTGTATAAAGGTCCCCTCTTTTGTTGACATGTTGCGTGACCGAACAAAAATTTTCACTTTATATTTATTCTAATTTATTAAAATTTTTTTTTTGGAAGCCCGCACGAATATTTGTTAACACTGTCTTCGCTCCTTTTCAGGCTTTTCTTTAGACTCTACTAGATCTTGGCTTCAGAACACTTTTCCATCGATTCAAAACAACTTCGACCTTGTTTGGATACAGGCTAAACATTTATTGCCACTGCACTTGCTGTTCGAGCCCTGGCGCCTGAGTACGCCAAAATTTAAACCCAAGTACAAGGCAGAGACCCTGAACCCGGGCTCTGGGCCCGAATTCTGATGTGAATGGTGTTTTCACATTTATATTTACATTGGTCTTACGGACACAGACTTTCATGCGAACTGCAATAACCATACATCAACTCGCCGATTTATACCAGTTTAACGAAGGCAGACCAATTCTCGAGTTAAACTTGTACTAAATCTCCTCTCCTCTAAATATCTTTTCTTTTAGGAAATCCTCAGGCCGGAATAACTTCGAGAACACCTGAGATTTTGCACGTTTCGTCATCGGCTACAACAGCCAACAAACATGTTGTCGTTTTGGGTAGCCAATAGGGGCGCAGCATTTCTTTCATGCCTTCGTGCGGATTTCAATTGCACGTGAGCTTAGATCTGCACGGAAAATAGTTGTTTACTCTGCACTGAGGAACTAACCAAAAGAAACGTTACGGTTACGTCATTGACGTGAAGTGTATGAGCGCAAAACAAAAGATTGACACGGTCGTGGACCTTCCAACCTAAATCTTGGCATCTTTATTTGCTCCTTGGATGTTTGCCGGGCTTCATAACCATTCCCCTCTATTAACTATGCATCTCGTGACATCACCAATGGAAATCATCTGTAATTTGTTCAACTTTATTTTGCTTTGTATAATTTCATTTCAAACATGATGGCTATAGCTATGATATAGAAGAAAGTCGTTAAAATCACTCATCTATTTAATCTATTATTGATTTTCATTGCAAAAAGTTTACAATAGAATGTTACAAATCACTGCATTTCATATCATAATAATTTGATTTTACTTTGCTTTAAGATTTTAATAATATCTCTAATTTAATAATATATTTATTATCATTAAGAAATGGCACCCATTTGCTGCACAATTTAATATATTGTGTTTTACTTTATAACTATCCATTTTTGAAACTCTGCGAGGTATAGGAAGAAAATAGTACTCTATGATAATACTTTGTCAATAACATATGATTGATCTAGAATAATAATAGCTTTAAGGACTTCAGGAAGTTGCAGGCTGCAAGATCTAAAGGCTGGTTCTCACTAACGCATAAGCATAAGTCGACATACGCAGACGCAGTAAGATGTTGATAATTAGCGCCTTTTGTTGGAAATTTCCCTCATAAAAGGTACCAATTACCGACATTTAACTGCTTCTGCGTATGTCGTCTTATGCATATGCTTATGCGCTAGTGAAAACCAGCCTTAAGACAGACCACCACTGCAGCTTGCTGCAAGCAAAACTGACGTAAAATTTCTTTTGTACACTACTACAACTACAAAGGCAAAGTAAGCTAACATCATTCTGTATAATAATCAATTAAAAATAGGTTGAAGGCAGCTTTTCTTCTTATTTTTTACCGTACGGTTTCGGACCTTAAGACCCAGGTTACCTTGGGATTAAGAAACATTTTCTCAATGCTATAAGAGGGTTGCTTCAATGCTATAAGAGGGTTGCTCAATGCTATAAGAGGGGGAACTTCCGGGCATTCTCTACTTTCCGGTGGGTAACATGTGTTGCGCACAACATTTGAGAAAAGATTCAAAAAAGCAGCAGCCGTTTTCATCTTGTTGAATCAGTTATTTCTAATGTCAAATTTGGTTGCTACTTTCGAGTAGAACATTCGGGATTTACTGGCAATCATGAAATTGTGTCACTACTTTCAAAGTGTCGTTACCTGCAAAGTTGTACGGCCTCATTCATTGCTTTTCTTCCTCCTTCTCAAACAAATCCCCGAATAGAAGAATCTGATAAACTCTATACTCGTAATAAAAACTATTCTCCCTTCCTTAAAATCAGATCTGCTGTGTCTAATCAGTTGTATATGGTCGTATGTGGATATCGGAGGTTGCAAACACTATCTACAACATATAAAGCACAAGTATAAGCAGAGCACACCCACAACACTAGCACAACCACAAGTCTTGTGCTTTTGTTAATGCTTATGCCAAGTGAGAATGCCCTATTGTTAGTATAACTATCGTCCGCCATTTTGTTTTACCTTCTCGCGAAGGCATGAAACCAGTAATTAACCCTTCATCAACGTGGGCGTTGAGAAAGGTGTCCTTAATACCGTTTTGCTTGTGCTCGTACTTGTTCTCGTTCTCGTGCTCGTGTGTGTGCACGTGCTCGTGCGCGTGTTCGTGTGCGTGCTCGTGCGCTTGCTCGTGCGCGTGCTCGTGCTCGTGCTCGTGCGCATGCTTGTGCTCAAGTCGTAGTGAAAACCAGGCTTAATAAAACACTAAAGGTGGTTAAAAATCATGCATTCCTAAACAGGCAAAAACGAACTTGACTTAATTTTTTTCAAAATGAGAAATCAGTTCTACTCAGATCTACTATCTACTTCCACCGGAATACAAGCCGACCTCGTAGACACAAGAGAGGGTTAAGTTAAGAGATATAGCTCCAAATATAAACCTTACCTTTATTCCCAAGGCAACATTCCTTCTCAAGCTATTTTTAAAACATCTCTGGTTTCGGAAATCCAAGGAGGATTTAGAAAAAAAACAATGATTGGGGCGAATTTTAAGTGAACAGCCAAGGCGACTTCACCAAATTTTCAGCCTCCACGAAAAAATCAGTGTAACGCGCGTGGTAACATTATCCGCGGAAGAACTGGGTACCATATCTTCAAATAACCTGCCAGGGATTGCCTTGAAAATAACGTCTTTTTGTTGGATTAACTCGGTCACTCTTCATCTACTCCTGATAGATGTTATTTCATGTCTTAGTACAAATGTCTCCGACGCTAAAAAGGAAAATGTTTCCTTTTGTGTGTGTATGTGAAGTTTTTACGACACAGTACAGGCTTTTCTTCGCCAAATAACAATAGAGAGCTGGTGGGGTCGTTAGGTTCTTCCAATACATAGTTTGGCATTTAGCTTCTTTCATTAAGTAGATCTCATGACTCACAAGGCTTAAAGTGCACGACCAGTTCCTTAGAATAACAACACTTCTTTCTTTTTAAATCCCTGTTTCCAGGTCGGTAGCTTGTAAAACTCATCTCTTGTCATTTTGAACACTTCAGAGAACTCATCATCCGTCAGATATGTCTAACAAGACAACAAAAACACGATAGAGTCTCAATACAAAGCAAATAAACTCAAATAATTTGCAGGCAGTATTATTACTCCACAAAGGAGTAGGTAATATCTCAGTGATAAACAATTCACCACCGCTTCCAAAAGTTATCAAATACAAAATAATGTTTGCAACAATTTTAACGCCTTTTGGAAAACTTTATTGTGTGGCTTAAGAATGAAAGCTGTTTTGTAAGGTTTAAAATGCTGTATTTACCTCGAGTTTAGTCTTGTCGGCTCCTCGTGGCAACTTATAGTTTGTTGTTTTTAGGTCCTTGTAGGCGAAAATCTGTAAATGTAAATGAAAAGCAAATGTAAGACTATCTAATAAACAGCTTGCAGAAAAAATGTCGGAAATACCTTCTGATGGAAGCAAAACATCCTTAAGAATCAACAGACGGCAGTAGACTACTTAACAATTATTCCTCGAGCCCGAATGGGCTCTGAGTCAATAGCCCATGAGGCCGAAGGCCGAATGGGCTATTGACTCAGAGCCCATGAGCGCGAGAGGAATAATTGTTTTAGTAAAATCCAACTAGTTGGTCAAAAAAATATCGAGACAAAACATCTTTCGCTAGTTGAAGCTATTCAGCTGCCATTGTTTTGGTTTTCAAAGCCGGCGCTTTTCGCTACTAGTGGGCTATAACAAATAGCCTACTAGTAGCACAACCAATCAGAACGCAGCATTGATAATAGACCACTAGTTGGATTTTACTAAAAGCAGTTATTACTGAAACGGAAATTAATTGCACTCTTAGAGAAAAGGCAAACGACTTCACATTTTAAATTTAAGCTAGGTTAGACCCGAGCCAATGCTGGTCAGCGGCCTTTCAAGGCAGTTATGCTTATTTGGGTCATCCTCTATCATATGTTCAAGCTGTGTAAAGACCTTCAGTTGCTTCGAGAGCCAACTGTGCTTGCAGCGTCTTTTTTGCTCTCTCAACTCTCTCACTTTCGCTGGTTATGGTAAGTTGATGGAGCGCCCCTGGCTACAGTCAGTGTAGCAAGACAAGTTCTTCATTATTTTGCGGTAGTTATTGGAAATTTAGGCTACGTACGCTTTAAATTAGGTTCCTAATTTTTCTAAAAGATATAGTTGCTCATTACCAAAAAAAAAAAAAACTTGGGTTTGGTCCTTAAATATGTACAGTATTTATTCAGAATTGTATTATGCACTTTCTTGCAGTATAAATTTGCAATCACGTCCCACTCCTTGATTAAAATGTTTATCATAATTTAGCTGTAACCCACGTATAAGAACCTGCTTATGTTGTTTGGCTAAACTGGTGAGGTTCTTATATTTTTTGAGTATTGAAATGGCTTATTTCTGCACGCGAGTCTTTTCTGTAATTATTTCCACTGATTCTGTTCAGCGTGACGGTGCCTGGTGGTTGCCGCTCGGCTAAGGGGTGCTGTTGCACCTACTCGATGGTCATATCTGGCTTGGAGCCACCATGACTTAGGCACCTTTCCAAAGTTCATCCTTTTTTCCACTTATTTCCCGCACTTTTGATATGAAATTTTGACCCTTTGCACTCACCCTCCCTTACTTACCAAGGGTTTTTGTTCGACATCTCTTCCGAATTCCTCCAAGTCTAACGGAGCTCTGGAACCTACAAAAGCCAGAAAACAATTCAAGGACTTGACCAACTTTTTTGCGTTGAGTACCGGATTAACCGGACTAGCAGATTATAGACTTCAAGCCAACTAGACTGGCTAACTAACAGATGAATATGTAATCATTTTTAGAACTAAAGGTTGCATTAGAAAAAAAGTTTTCAAGTGCAATTTAGGTCACGTAATGAGTACGTGATGTACGGTACGGCATTGGCTAATGACCTCTGCAGGAGTTTCCCGGGGCTTTCAATAATCTTCAAAAAATTGCTAAATTGTTTACCATCTGCGTAATAACAAGACAGAAATTTATAGTCTTCGGGTGATCCTCGGAACCTCCGAAATTCTTCGGATAACTTTCGAAAATCTTCGTATTTGCATCCATATAGTATTTTCTAATTTACACTTGCTGTTAATTCTTCACTCGCATAACTCTGTTTTTTACCAAATAGAATGCAGATTTTTATTAAATGTGGGTTGAGTTCGCACTTGTTTCCCGTCCTTCCTTTGAAAACATTTCTTCGAACTCTCCGGGTTTTCCGCGTCTAGAGAAACAGATATCCCTAAATTCCAATATGATCGGGAATGCCAGAGCCACAGATTTGTCAGCGAGTCGAGGACAAGTTAAGTGCTACCCGCGTTAGAAAAGTCGATTTAAAAATTTCAGCTGACCTTTTTAAGCAGTTGTTACGAGACTTTATAGCGGAAGCCCAGTTGTGATGTATAAAGGAACAATGAACAGTCATTACTTGCCTATTTCTCGCGGTGCTTCATTCAGACTTGCCTTCAAACAAAAAAAGTGAATTGAAAATATATGTCACACAACAAAATATAGACGTAAAGCGGCCTTCACACGGCAAACTTAAGTTGGCAAACTCGTGTTGGAAAACTTCAAAAAGTTGGCAAACTCGTTCCTTCACACGCCAAACTCGTGGCAAATAACAAACACGTCAATTTCGAACCTGGCCGCTTTTTAGTGCAGTTTCGATCACGTACAACAGTGAAACAGAGGATAAGAAGAGAAGAACCAGAAAGCGGTGGAGAATTAGAAAGGTTTGGACGAAACCAAGTTTGTCCGCGCGCTCCTCCGTTTTGTTTTGTTTGTTTTTAATATCTTTGTAGGCTATAGATGAAACGTCCCGAACAGCCGGACAATTGTGAACCGCTTTGATATTAAATTTAAAAAGTGTTGACTCGCGAACCCATTTTGTGAAGTGTCACGCAAATAAATCACCTGAATAGAGCTCGTTTTGATTGGTTGAAAATTACCAACACATGTTGGCCAACCGTTCACACGTCAGGTACGAGTTTACCAACACGAAAAAGTTGGCGAAAAAGTTGGCGAGAATAGAGGCATTTTCTATTTGTCGCCAACAGTTTGCCAACTTGTTTGCCGACGGTTTTTGTGCCGTTCACACACACCAACTTGAGTTTGCCAACACGAGTTTGCCAACTTTAGTTTGCCGTGTGAAGGCCGCTTAAGAGAAACATAATAGAAACTTAGTGTCAAATCAGTACTTGTCACGCCACGCATCTGGTAAGGGAGAAGCGCTGTGTGACGACACAACAAATCGCTGCAAACATTGTAGCTTTAAAAAAGAGAAAGAAAACAAAAAAACGTGATGGAATTATCAATGAAATTCCCTCCTACCTCTTTTCTTGTAGTGATCTCTCTGTATGAACCACTGTTATCTAATCATAGGAGATAAACATGACTACTTTTAAAGAATGGCCAGGCAGAAACAAAACTCAATCTTTCCCATGAAGTCAGTAGAATATTACAATTAAGTGGTTCTTCAAGCGTGCGTTACTCCACTCAAATGAAAGACATTTGCTTCAAAATGTCTCAAAAGTAGTGAAATCGTCATGTCCGGGTGTTGTTTCAGGAAATTATTGGCCATTTCTGGGTTGCCTTTATGCAGTGTGAAAACGAGTCTTTGCATGAGACCATCCATATGAAAATGTGTTCCCTGACAGGTTCATTTTCTTGTGAATCAAAGTCATTTTCACAATGTAATTTGGTATTGTAAACGGTTTCTTGTTGCAGTTTTGTTTCCCTAGAGGGCACCAGGAAGTTCTAACAAATAAAGAACACATTTACAATGTTTCTACGGAGTCACTAAAACAAAACTGGAACCTTAGGAGAACTAGAAAGTGCCATAATGCCAAAAACACAACGTTGCAACAAAAAAAAATCTTAAAAAACAGGGGTTTCATTAAATTTTGAAGTAGGAGGGTTCTCGTGGTAGAGTAAGCGGGTATACCTATAAACCGATGGGCCGGAGGCCCGAGCCTCTAGGGGGTCCGGGGGCATGCCTCCCCGGAAAATTTTTGGAAATTAGACTCACGCAAGTGCATTTTCCAGCATTCTGAGGTGGAAATTGATAATTCTATGTCCTCATTTTGCAAACGAAAATTGTGAATAATTTACGGAGCTTTTACTTATACCAGCACAAAGTAACTTTAAACTGTTTACAGCCTTAGAGAATTACTAAATTGACAAGCACAAAGTGACTTCATGAAAACCAATAATGTAACTAATTTTGTAACTGTTTCCAGCCTCAGGGAATTTACTAAAATTAATACCTAACAGTATGAATAATGAAACTTAACTCACGGGCTTCCGGCGTATTACTTAGTTTGTTAGATAGTGAGCCACACGCGCTTTTCTATATAGATCGTAGAGTTTCATGTCACGTGCAAATGTTATGTGACAGCATGAGAGAGGGTAGGTCCTGGTAACTGCTTTGATAACGTAGGCGATGTGTTTCCGTCGTGCAATGCGATCAAACTTCAAAATTTATCGCTTTGCTTGAGATATTCTTCGGTAATCCGGACACAGAAATAGTAGTTTTCACGAAGAAAAGAACTGTAATTCAGAGATGCAATTCCTGGTTAGACTTCGCTGGCAAGGCGGGAAAGCAGTGAAAAGAAGTTTCGGTTAGTCTGGCTTTTGATTTCGTATTTGTTTACTTGAAACCTCATTTCGGCGAAGGCGGGTACTGTGCTCAGAGTAGACGGGTGCCGGTACCCGGGTCCCGGCTTCTAATAAAACCCCTGAAAAAAAGAGCACCATGAAAAATAAAAGGTTTTATTATTGATAAAAAAAAATTGGATATTTTTACTGAACACTTACATGACTCTGTATGTAAATTATATTTTGGCTGATAGGCAGACTTCTCATCCTATTAAAAAAGAAAAGTTAAGTTTAAATTAATATTCCTAACTTTCTGCATAGTAAGTCTAAGAATGTCCCAAATTAATATGTTAAAGTGGGAGAAACAGACCTTGAGCTTAAGGGGGGGGGGGGGCAGTTTTGTTTTGCCCCTGGGCCCCTCCACTAGATCCACTACTGATTTTACCAACAACTCACTTGTGATATCTTGTTTGTAAACATCTTCGGTCTCCCCACTCACCCGACCCCATGACCCATCAATTAACTGTAATACTTGTAATCAAAAGTGAATTTTTCAGACTGAAAATGAGTTTTCTCAATATCAATGCCTATTGTTACCCCATTTTCTTTTGGTAGTAGAGTAATTTCATTTTCATCCTGTTGAATTTAAATCAATTTCATTTAAATTACTATGCTGCAGTTTCCCACCTGGCCTTCCCTCCAAGGCTGTGACCTGTAGGTTTCCTCTTCTTTCCGAGGTGAATACTTCACTTTCCAATCTGTTGTACGACTTGCTGAGGTTCTGGTGGGAGGGGAAGGGCGGAGGGTATCATCTTCTGCTGTCCAAAAAAAATTACAATGGTCTATGTCTCGCAAACTATATAAAAAAAAAAACTAGGTGTACTTGCAAAATGTCCAGAATGTTGTGTTTAAACAACTTTATTGAACTTGAACTTCAACAAAGTTCAAATTTAATTTCATAGTAGTAATTGTGATTTCAGTTTAACAAAGTGTAAGAAACAATCTCAAACTCTACCACAAATGTAGCAGCGAAAGAAATGTAGACAAGAAGTATTAAAGTAAATGTAATTAAAACTATCCATCTGTAATACGCAATGATCAGCAATGATAATATGTGCTCTCTTACCGGCATTCTGATATCCGTCCCTTGGAGCTGCCTGGAAAGCACAAATATAAAATTACTACGCTGGCTCAGTGAAAAACAAACTTAAGGATGCATAACATTTGTGAGACAAGTTGTTGGAGTCTACAGAGACTCTCCACATGGCACACTGCAGATGCTGTATATTGTTTACCATTATTGTACTTGTGAAGACTACACAAGCACTGCTAGCAGTCTCTCTTAACCTTTTGGTCTTATTTTTATGCCTTTGAGACTCATTTCAGACTCAACTACGATAACAGGTTTTGAAAGAGAACACAAACTTTCCAGTTCATTTACCAACCAAACTAAGAGATAAATGACTTACTGAGTGTGTATCAAGTTCTCCATTCTGTGCCGCTGCAAAACTACAGTCAGGGTGCCAAATTTCAGAGCCTACAAAGAATGCACAAGGCAAGATCCCCAAGTTAGAATGAGTAGTGTAAGTCAGGAACCAAGTAGTTTATCACATGGTCAAGACTGTCACATTTTGAGTCGCCTGTAGCCTTGTTCTCCACAGCCATAGCAAACTTGTTACTTCGCGGGTGAATTATATCAACAACAGGCAGTTTCTCCAATGGCATCGAGGGAAAATGAACAAGGTTTAAGCATACTCAGCCGCAACAGTTGTTATGGGTTATGGTCCTTAATGACAGCCCTACATGCTGGCTGGCACCATTAATTTTATCAAGTTGCTCCTGGGGCCCGTTTCTCGAAAGACCCGGTACCTTAACAGGCCCAAAATCAGATTTTGAAATCAAAATTTCAAAAAAGTAGGGTGTGTTCTGAACTCTAATAAAGTCCATTTTGTTTCTTCAGCTAATAACTTTCCTGTATAATATTCAAAGCTTTTGAAACTCCTATTTGGAATGGAAAACAAAACAGCTTAACAGGCCTGGTTATTATCGGGAGCTTTGAGAAACGGGCCCCTGGCCACCAATTCACCCATAGCTTAGCTTTTGTTTACACTCACGTTTCAAGTTTCAGTCAACTACATCGTATTCAAGAACACACAGACCCCAGTAAAGATAGATTCGAATCTGGACCACTCAATCTAAAAAACAATCACACTAACCATGAGGCTTGGTGTGATTTACCCAAAGATTGCTGTTGGATCATAACTTAGTTAATAAAAAAAATACTTATTTAAATAAATAAGTATTTTGACAGTGTTTGAAATTGCTGAATACAGAAGTACAGTATCTCCTTACCCTGCAGAAACATCTCTTGACCTTCGCCAAACACACCATGACACCTTGCACATCGTGAACACTGAGGATGATAATGCTTCTCACCTGCCTGATGAGACAAAAAATCCAGTATTTGGTCAGTTATCTGACTGTGTATAAATTTACTTATTAATAAATGTTTTTCAAGTAAAGAAACAATCATAATAAATTACATACAGTTTAACCCTTTATTAAAATAATGGCAACCTTCCAGGAATGGATAGTGATGGTTTAAAGTGGGCTGGTCGCTTTATTAATGTGGCTAAATATAATTTAGGCAAAGTTAGACTCGAACGAATGCAGTCAGCGGTTTCACCCTTCATGCTACGTGACCTGCAGGGTGGCCCGTTGGAGATTTGCACGGCTTTTGGATCTTGTTGCCTTTCTCATGCATTGTTGCTTGTTGATCTTTGCGGATCATTTGCTCTCTGTTAGCAAGTCTTTGCGGATTCTCGCCCCTTCCCGTCTCTCCCGCTTGGTTGGGGATCTCTAGGTAAGTATATATGGGTCAGGTAAGTTGTTTTCCACTGATTATTCAGTGTGACGGTGCCAGTTAGTGGCTGCTTGCGGGGGTGGTTCCCACTTCCAGGGTTGCCATGGATACCACCCCTGTGGCTTATGGCTTCTGCTCCCTGCTAATCTTTTAGGCACCAGTTCTCAAGCTCATCTATTTGTGATGAGTTTAATACTGTAACAGAGATACATGTAATAAAATTAAGAAGCCTTCATCAGGACTTAACTTGATTACTGGCTGCCTAATAGGAGCCGCTGTTTAATAGAAAGCTGCTTAAAAGGGGTTTGACTGTAATTATCATTATAACCACCATTTACCTGAAGAACTTTTCCAATGATATAGCCACCACAACCAGCGCAGGTCACGCCAAACTCAGCTTGATAATCTTTCTCACAATATGGTTTCCCATCCCTGGAAAAAATTATAATAATTTAAACTGGCCACTCAAATCAATCAGTCATATCAATGTTGACACTTTTTCTCTAAATGGCTCTACAAATGGAACTCTGAAGCAATACACCATGTATATGTTAATAGCTTTTTTGGGCACAAATGTCAGGCATTTGACAAGATACAGTGTACATCTGCATGACAACTAAAAATCTGTTTCTTCAGACTACATGGGCCATTGCCTCATATGCAGACTTTACCTTTACCTAATACAGTGTATGACTACTTAATATGCAATGCTACACCATGGAATATCCCATTAGTCTTTTTTTTCTTGGTATACACATGTGCCTTTACTATTTTTTTCCCTCATACCATAAAGTGGCCAACACAATCAATGCAAGATAATTACGCACAGCGCACAATGGGAAGGTTCGATGTAATCCCATTTGGTGTAATCACAGCTTTCCTATATTCTGATAGGCTCCATATGCCATGGTATAAAGTTAGCTATTAAACTGACCTGCCCATGTACTCTCCAGAGAGCAAGCAGCCACATTTTGTGCAAGTAAAGCACCACAAATGCCACTGTTTCTCCAGTGCTAGTAAGGACTGACCACTGCGAATATCCTCTCCACAACCAGCACACTCTAAACAGGAAAGTAAGAAAACGTCAACATGCATGACATTCTGTGTCTCAATTCTTAATGTTGTCTGGTCAGTTTGGGTTGTTTCAATTAAATTATTTTCGATGATTGCCCAGGGTGAAGACATTCATGTAAAATTATTGTGCAATGTACAGCGTAAGAGAGTTTCTTATCACTGCAGTTGAGCCTCCAGTAAAATGCAGCGCTCGAAAAGAGTGCCGTCCATTGTCCCGGACAAGTAGATTTATCTTTTGGGTGAGTAACTTGTCAATCTCACTTCTCCGATAGGCAAGAGATTGGGCAAGTCATCTGCCAGATAAATCATTAAAAGAGCAAAGCAAGGCTTGCCCAGGGCAAGCAAGATTTGAGAGTTACATGTACTTGTCCCAAGGGCAAGATGAAATTTCAGTTTATTTCAAGCCCTGCAATGGCCACTAATTTTTGTCATGGTAAACAGAAAAACCTCCCATAAGAGACCACTGACACGCCAAGGAAAAATGGGTGTCATGTTGCACCCCTACCTCCCTATAATAACCACCTGTTAAAACGGCCACTTTCATCTTTCCCCAAGGTGGTCACTGTGGAGAGGTTCAACTGAAGATAACAGAAACACTAAACCTCATCCATCAATTACACAAGCCACATTTGATAAAAATTGGATGCTTTTGCTTTCAAAAGCATACTAAATTATTAAAAACTGGATCATTGGATAATGCAATTCGAGAGTTTTCATTGGCTTAGCCATCATGGTATATGAGCCATTATACCATGATCTACAAAAATGGCGAGCGTATTAGTGATTTTTTGGGCCTTTTTGTTTTTATTGTAGACTAGTTTTCTATATTTTGGGGGCGTTTTTAATAAAACAATTATTCCACTCGCGCTTGTTGGATATGAGATGATTATAGCCAACTTGGTGCTACCCGCCTCGTTGGCTATCTATCATCTCATATCCAACACGCGCTCATGGAATAATTGTTAAATATACCATGTTAGTACACTAGTAGAAAGAGCAACACATTTTATCCAAAATAAGAATCAACAAAACATGTATCAGAAGAATGTTATCTGACAAAGCTCTTACTCTCAAGTTTGGGTCCTCTAACATCACTGCTAGCCTCCTTCACACTGCATTGTTGACACACATATTGACTACCTTTTGACACAACCTTTTCGCCTGGAGGAAATGGATTTCTGGAACAAACAAACACCAGTATTAAATACTGGAGACCATAAATTATTGGTCGAGCCAAGAATAATCAGAAATGTCCCTGGTAAATAATGACTCGTAGCACATTGAGTGCCAACTTAGAGTTCTCTGATAATGGTCACGTGTGACAGCAATAAGTATAATACAGTAATTACAGTATTTACAGGTTCATGCAATCAGCAAGTGAATTATCAGGATTTACCTGCACAAATTCACTAACAACAAATAATAAATTTCAATACCGCACGAGGCTGCCCGATAATTATCTATTGTAAACAGCATCTTTATTGTAATTATCTATTGTAAGTTTACATTAGTTTTCTTGAGTTGTAAAGCCCCTTTGATCATTCCATAATGTTAAAGGGCGCTATATTTAACAAATAAAGAAGCCTAAGCCGTGTATTACACTATAATAAAAGTTACTTACTTACTTACGATGGTTATTTGAGAACACGAGGGAAGTGTAGAAAACAGTTGAGCTGCAGGCGAGTGTTTCCTACATTTCCCAAGTGTTCTCAAACGACCAGAGTGTTTTATCACAGTGTAATACACGGCTTAGGCTTCTTCATTTGCTTTAAAATATAGATTTTATGCGTGCAAAACAATAAAACACGCTTTTTCTATGTTTTATACTCTGATAAAACATAGGTTTTTGACCAATCAGAGCGCGTGCAGGGTCCTATCTATATTTTAAAAGTAAATAAATTATTATTATTAATATAATTCATGAGCAATGAGTGTGAGTTGTGTTTTATTATTCAAATTGAATACAACTGTACAACGCAAGCAAAAATCATCAAACTTGAGTTAGTCGAAGGCAGAATCCAGGGTGTAATGACAGTGGTGTGTTGAATTTACACCACGGCTATTACACCATGATAATGACGTCAAGGAGGTTGTTTTGTCACAACCCAGTGTCATGTGGTACATCAACCAATCAGAAAATCAGAATTCATACAGTGTATGAAAGTTGAATACCAAATCTGATTATTCCCCCACGTAAAATGTGTGTACTACATATATGTTCTTAACCTGAAGAGTCTCCAGGTTTGTAAAATTTAACATTTATTTCACCTTTAAGACAAAGTAAGGCAACCCAAACCACAATTTCACACTGATGTGTATCAGATCTATTTTGAACAGCATTAATCGAATCTTCCCGTAGCCATAATTATATGAGAACTGACATACTATTATTCCTTTAATTTAATATCCTCGTATTTAATCTAATATTGTTGTATTGTAAGTTGTAACCTAACAATTAACAGTTTAACCACAGACTGCGTGTTGCTCCGACCACCGTGATTAGCCTTTGCTATTTGTGGGCGGAGACAGACTGTACTTTTTTTATATTTAGTGTGGAAATAAATAAAATAAATAAACAAATAAATAAAAATAAATACTAGTTATGCAAAGCTTTCAAGTGATAAACCATGGAAAATCCCATGAGTCACATGCATTTTCATGGCGTACACACATGAAGCCTTTGGGTAAATGTGTATATCAAAGTGCCAGGTATGATATTCCATGGTATACCACAAAAGAGCATTGCATTTACTTTTTTATATCATGCAATAGAAAATAATATTGGCCAATGCGACACACTCATGGCACATGATGGGGAAGTTGGATGTAATACCATCAAATACACAATGGTTTTCCTGTAATCTGATTGGCTGTATCTTCTATGGTATAGAATAAATTGCGATATCAAATCCAAAAACTGACTACTCACCCACAAGTGGCACAAACGAAGCATCTCAAATGGTAGGCATTTCCACCAATATTGATCCCTTCACCCTCCACAAACAGATGACAAAGAATGCATTTTGTGCCAAAACGTTCTTGGAAATCGTCAGGACAAAAATACTGGTTGTTTTGCACAAAGAATCCCACATTTGCTAAGTCTTGGTTACACACTGGTGAAACAAAAACAGGATCAAATGAACTAAATGAATCTTGGCACAGGTACAAATTCTACATAAACGAAGAAGCGCAATTGATAAGGAACCTTAAAACACTGCATGACTGAGCTAATTAAAAGAAGATATTATAATATTGGTAATTTTATCATCTCATTCAGATCATAGAAACTGCAATAAATATTACGAGTTTATTTTTAAGCCATACTGATGAAATAAAACTCATCAAACAAACAACAAACAAACAAATACTTTATCCATGTCAATCATGTTCTATAGCTGCAAAAAATGGTGAATGAATATACGTGTACAATTTGCTGTCAATAAGGGCCATAGCCCATAACACCTGTTACAGTTGCATATATTTTGAGCCGTTGATGCGACGGGTGAACTTGCCTGTTGTTGATCAATGCAATTCATCCACGAAGTAAAAAGACGTTTGTTATGGATGTGAAGATCAAAGATATTACTTGGATGAAAACTTACTAAGAGTGAGTCACTTACAATTGAAGGCTTTCATGCAAAAAGAGTGTTAATCGCTGTTTGGGTCAATTTTCATCTTTTGTAGGATCAAGATAATTTTTGACCGATGGCTTGTTTTGACATGAAAAGCATTGTTCCGTAATTTTTTTGTTGATTTGCACTTCCTTTTGTGGAGAAAATTTTCATTCGCACTTTTTTCAGTAGCATGGCTGTTTGATTGAATAAATCAGTAGTTAATTGAGCTGTACATAGTCTAGTATTTTTTGGAGGGAGGAAATGTGATGCCCTGGGCCTTTTTTGGAGCATAAAATTTTAGGCTTAAACCAATTTACAAGAAATTCCAGGTATATTTTTGGGTTCACAGTATGGAACTCTGTCGGATCTCGTCCCAACAAAAAATTTTGCCCAGCAAGTGTAAACCAAACAGAAGAAGCATATTCCAGGGATTAAACAAAGTGCTGTCCTGTTGTCCAGGACAAGTACATGTGGATTCTCCTTCTGGGCAAGTTATTTTTTATTCTCACTTGTCAAATGGGCAAGCAATCAGGAGAGTTGCCTGCCAACTAAATCATTAAATAAGCAAACAAAGACTTGCCCAGGGCAAGCAAAATTTTAGAGCCACCTCTCTCAAGAGCAAGCTGGAATCATTACAAGTTTTTTTTTTTCAAGTCCTGGTAGTCTTTTAAAGACCTAAAAAAAAAAATGAGTGTCTGAACTCTTGACCCAAAAAATACAGAGGGTGTAAATTTTCAACGCCCCAAAGATATGCCCAAACCCTCCACATCTGATGTATACTGCGAGTGCACTCTCACCCTCCCCTCTCCTCCCCAAGCTACATTATGTATGTACAATAATTTCCTAACTTCGCTATTTTGTAAGATATGACTCGCAAACTTGGAGGGTTTGTTCCAGCCACCTTGATGAACTTTTAATTGCTACTTAGCTAATATAATATAACAGGAACTAGTGTACACCATTAACTGTGACTGAGGACAAATCAATCAATTGATCACATTTGATTGAAGTGCCAATATTCAAAGTCCTGGGTTTTATTATACCACTGATAGCTGTAAAATATTTCTTTGTTTTGTTAACAGTGCTGATATTATCAGATAGCATTTTACACTGCTGTTTTATGAGCACTTTGGCTTAAATTTTCACCAACACAAATGTAAATTTCTAAGATTCCAAGAGTGTGCTTTTCAAGACAACTCCACATTATATGGGATGAGATGCAAATCTCGAACGTGAAAGAGCAATCAAGCAGAAACAAATGTTTTAAGCATTGAGGAATTTATTAATTTAGTTCATTATCCAAGGAGATGTAGCGGTAATTAGATTTTGAGCAGCAGTCTTCTTTGGTAAAGTCACGTTGAGAGTGACTACAAATAATTACATTGCATTTGACTATGTTTATTGCATCAGACAATATCTGAAGCATTATTTTGTTAGCTAACAAGCCAGAAATATAAACAAGGTCTTAAATTTGCGCATCTCATGAATAATATTAAGACAAAGCTGTCTATGGCCACAATGAATGAAAATAGAAACATGAAGAGGTTCACACGTCTGTGGATAGCAGGATCGCGAAAGAAAAACGCCACTGAAAAGGCCATTATCCAGTAATCAGATTAAAACGAATTGATAGTCTGTCGCTTACGCGGTGCGTTATTTATTCAAACATCAATTTGCGATACAAAACCATTTAAATGATTTTAAAAGCGAGTCGACATGTCAAGATTGTTGTGGGTTTACGGGTAAACCTATCGCTGACAAACTCCAAATGTAAATTATCAAGGTTTTTGCGAATGCATACGTTTTTGAAATATCACATCAAGAATTTTAAAACGACGGCTAATCTCGGTAAATCAACGGAAATAACCCATTTTCACGGGCAGAATTTGTGCTTCTTTGAGACAGAAGTATGGCGTGAATTTCAAACATGTAATTTTCTGTGCCGAATGAAAATTGATGAATGACACGCGATATGGAATGGCGGACAAGAACTGAGATTAAAATATGCATGAACTTCGGATACATACCCAGGCAAACCAGGCAGTTGGCATGAAAAAGCTGATCATTGAATCGCAGTGTTTCTCCAGTGCAAACTTTCATGCATCGAGCGCAGCGAACACCAGATTCCCTGTCTGAAAATTCAAGCACTTTTTGTAAAGAAAACACTGATCAAAAGGAACCACACTTTACTTTCAAAATCATGTTGACTTTAGCGCGCTTAAAAATTTAAAAACCGGCTTCAGTGTGTAAAGTTACATACCCATTGATGTTCCAGAGGTAGGATTCCAGTTCAGGGCAAATCCTGTGTATTTTTATGAGGACAATAAACTGTTATTAAACAAAGACAGCATGCACGAGCGACCGCCAGCAGTCAGATTCAAATCCACCCCCAAACAAGCGCCCACAATGCCTTGCTGGCTATAGAGAGGAAATAAAATAAAAATTTATTCCTTTTTCTTTTCTTTTCCTTTTTCTCGCTTTCTCATTCATTTATACTGAGCATGGCGAAACAACAAAGCGGGAAACAAAGAGAAAGAGAAATAAACACGTCGAACAAAACGGACAATGACAAACGGAAAATAATGTAATATGAACTTGGATTTTTTTTGAGATTCAAGCTATAAGCAAAGCAATGATTGTTTTAAACGAAATATGTTTCCACGACCAGTAAAAAGAATTAAAAAGCGAAAGACCCTTTGAGAACTTACCAGTGTTGAGTCAGTAATCAGTTTAAACTGACCGATGGGGAGCGCTAAATATTTGATCTAATCAGAGCGCTATTTAGGCTAAATTATAAGCTAGCTAACTAGAGCGCTATAATGTAGGCTAGCCATAGCGAGCACTTTTTCTGTGTTTACACAGCCTCATCTAAACACGAGGAGGGTCGGGAGAATCCGACACAGTTATACAAACCCGAGACGTAGTCGAGTGTTTGCATAACTTTCGTACTCCTTTCGAACCCCTGATTTTTTGAGGCTTCCTCTTTCCAATTGCTTAACTTGTAACTTAACCATGATCACTCTTCACTTTCATCTACAACCGCAGTTCAAACATGATTTATTTCATACTTCACGTCATTCCACTCCTCACAGGAGATACGAACTCAATAAATTGACCTCGTTCCCAATGTGTGGCTTCATAGTTTGGTTGGTAGAACATCGCATCGGTATCGCGGAAGTCACGGGTTCGAATCCCGATCCTGATTTTTTCAGGCTTCTTCTTTCCAATTGCTTTGTTTAAATTGGAAAATTAACTGCGATGATCATTCTTCACTTTCATCTAAGCCATTACAAATAACTTTAAACGAAACAGCTTAAAGTTGGGGCGAAACGGCTTCAAGTTGGGCGAAACGACTTTGAGTTGAGGCGAAAAGACCTGTTTCCGTCAAAATAAGAAAATTTATAATAAACTTCCCATACAACGCGCGCTCTGATTGACTAAAACAGCATGCTTTATCAGAGAACAGAGCAGGGGTTGGTGACATTAAGCTGGCGTTCAAATTTTTGCTTCAGAATTTTGACAAATTTTACCCAGATAAAAGATCCCCAGTGCATGACTCAGACAAAAGCAATGTGAGCGAGCTATTTGTCAGCTCGGTGTAATAATAACCAAATCAATGGGCGCATTCTGATTGGTCAGTCAGCTATGGTTTATTGTGCCGGTGTGCCGGTAAACTCATGAAAAAATCGCGCGTCTGCTGAATAGGCCCCTTGCACTAAGAGGTCATGTGACCAATGCCTCCCTTAAACAGTGAGTTGTAATCTTGCTGATGCCAAAAATTGACAGAACACATTAAAATTATCTTACACCCAAAATTTGAGAGGAAACGCATTTAAGGACGTTCGCGCCCATTGCTACTGCGCATCTCTAGTGCGCACGCTATTCATTGGTCACGCGCGTGCCACGTCATTTTCAAGCGCGCGCACGGAGTCGAAAACTCAACAAAATATAGGGCTGATGACCTTTGCGTTAACTTTGTGTGCGAATATTTTTGTTGGATACTCGGTGACCCCCAATTTTTTTTCGGCAGATCACTTCCTTTTCTGATTCTTTCCATTATACTAAAAAACGAAAAAAATCTGTACGTGGGAAGTTTTAATTATTTCTCATATACTATTCAAATGGGGTCGAATTGGTGCATGGATACAGGTGTGCGTAACTTAGAAGTTGTATTTTTTAAGGCTAATTCTAGCTGATTTAATGACATATGTAGCAAAGATCTATCAAATAGGCCTATATATGCTGTGTTAAACACACATAACTTAGATATGATTCTTCAAATTAACTATATCCCGATAGTAATGAATCTGGCCAAAATCGCCTCGAATGACTGGAAATCCTAGAAATGCTATGGTCTGTGAAACGCCTTATCTTTAAAACGAGTTCGGTGACCCCAGATTTTTTTACGTTTTTAATCTAAACTTATCATTTTCTACCTGCAGACAAAGTTTTAAAAAAATCTGTGCGTGGGAAGTTTTTGGGCGCGAACGTCCTTAAGGGAGATATTTAATGGTACTTTGATTTTTCAACAAATTAGTATGATTTGTATTGGCCGCCATGTTGGAGGGCATACTCTTGCCCTCTAACATGGCGGCCAAAACTACTTTTTGTTTATATCTTGTTAAATGTTGGATAGTTACGTTCAAATGTACTATAAACGTTACCACATCATCTTTTCAACATTTTCCTTGAAGTTTTAGTGCAAAATTTGTGTCAGATGAAAACGGTAATTCATAATTTCAAAAATCAAGTTTTGGTCACGTGACCAGCTACGGACTTGCTCATTTAAAGCAAATGGTGCGGGTTTGAAAACCCAAATCACAATTATTTTGTTTAAGAGATGACCCACTAATGGTGTTTCGAAGGCAAAATCATGTAACTTTCATTTTCATAAAAACGATAGTGCAAGTGGCCTATTATAGCCTGCGTTTTGTCTGCAAGGCTGGCTACTGAATCATTACTACAGACTACAGAATCAAAGTTGTTTGAGTACATTAGAAAAACCCTTGTTTTAATTCGTTAACTGCATAATGTAATGGTTTCAATTAATTAGCACCATTGTTACGTCATTTGCTTAACCTCTTACACTCTCTCCCATTTTCATCTTTTTAAACAGCTACGTGAAACTTGCCAGCGTTATGCTATCATTTCACTTGACTTAATTGTTTTTAATTATTTTGTTTACTTCCAGTGCTAATTGGAATCTAATTGATAACGAATTGTGACGTATTAACTAGACGCGCTCATTAACAATTGGTCATTTCGCGAAACTACTGATCGAGTTCAGACGTGTTTTTCGCTGCTCTCGTAAAGTCGTTCAACTCGCTTCTTTAAAACTCAAAGTTCAACAAGATGAATGAATCAAAGCAAGAACCAGAAGTCCCTTCCAATGAAACATCTGGGAAGGAGGTGAGAGAAAGCCATACTCTTTGTTGAAATTTGCATCGACTCGTTTTTTGCGTCCAATGAAAATTTGCACCGAAAGATATTTTGTCTGAAAAATTCAGATTAGACATTGAGACAGACTTCATTCGGCCTGGAAAATCCGAAAAGCTGTACAACTTTTTTGAAGGAGTCGGCGTTTCCAACTTTAATGGAAAGAGATCGGAATTGTTTTCGTTCAAAAAATCGAAAGATTAAATGGGAGAAAGTGTAAGAGGTTAAGCAAATGACGTAACAATGGCGCTAATTAATTGGAGCAATTACATAATGCAGTTAACGAATTAAGTAAGCACGATTACGCGCGCAGTTATAGGCACGCGCAACCGGGTAAAAACGTGCACAAATTCGCTAATAAGAGTCTGCACAAACAACTGTGAAACAAAAGCGCGAGGATCTTTTTAATCCGTGTTATTGCACTTAATTTGCCCTCATTTGTTCGCTGATGTCAGAGTCGCAAGTAAAACAACAGCCCTTGCATAAGCGCATTCCGGCAAGAGATACAATCAAGCCAGAATTCAGGATTGTCGCGAACCTCGTTCCCAGGGTCTCTCATCTAACCGCCCTCTGAGGCGAACGAGGGCGGTTAGATGAGAGACCCTGGGAACGAGGTTGGATTGTCGCAATTTCTTTAGGGTCTTCGCTAAAACAAAGCTCTCGCGCCCCAAAATTAATCGGGCGTTAACCGGAATGATTTTGGATATCTTTTCATTTTTACAACATGCATTTTGAAATCACTGGTGATCCTTGCAATCTGATTAGCCTAGTCACAGCAATGTCATTTATTCACCTCGCACTATAATTATTTTTCTTCTGAATCGCACATTTTTTTGTGCTTTGCATAGGAAATGAGACGTAAAAACGTTCCAGTTCCGTTTTATTTAACAAATCAACTTTTGTATCAATAAAATATAAGAACTGGCCGAAATCAAGGGACTACTTAGGCGATTTAATTGTCCGATTTTAAAATAGACGTAATAAATTAAACTGGCCGATAGAACTTCGTGTCGTGTATTTTATGTCTAAAATCACCTTTTGTTTTCTTTCATATCGAAACCACGTTGATTTTTAAATCTCACGTATTTTGTTTCTCTGTTTCCAAACCCATGAAATTCGAACCCGCCGTTGTATTTTTACTCTCTAATCTAGTCATTAGCCTATCAAATTACTTGAATAATTCTAACAAGGATTGTGATTGGCTTATTTTAGCGTGCTTTATCAGAGATTCTATAATAACCTAATCAATGTGCGCGCCCTGATTGGTCAATGAGCTATCGTTTATTGCGCCGGTAAACTCATGAAAAAAATCGCGCGTCTACTGAGTTATTACTACAGACTGCAGAACCAGATTTGTTTGAGTAGATTTAAAAAAAGTGTTTTACTAAAAGCAACTACGTAAAACCTGCCAGCGTTATGCTATCATTTCACTTGACTTAATTGTTTTTAATTGTTTTTTTTCACTTCCATTGCTAATTGGAATCTAATTGATAACGAATTGTGGGGTATTAATTGAAAAATTCATATTAGACATTGAGATGGACTTCATTCGGCCTGGAAAATCCGAAAAGCTGTACAATTTTTTTTGAAGCCTCAGCGTTTCCAAATTTAATGAAAAGAGATCGGAATTGTTTTCGTTCAAAACATCGGAAGATTAAAATGGGAAAAAGTGTAAGAGGTTAAGCAAATGACGTAACGATGGCGCTAATTAATTGGAACAATAGCCCTTTTCACGGTTAGCTTTTCTCATTTGCATTACAATGTAATTCAACGTGGATGCGAGGCAA
This sequence comes from Platygyra sinensis, assembly GCA_019787425.1. Classification (NCBI taxonomy): domain Eukaryota; kingdom Metazoa; phylum Cnidaria; class Anthozoa; order Scleractinia; family Merulinidae; genus Platygyra; species Platygyra sinensis. The sequence continues at coordinate 109,624 of JAHPZR010002475.1, forward strand.
TTTCGGGCTAAAACTGCAAAATAGCCCGAAATTGCCTCGCATAGATGCTAGATTTCATTGTAATGCAAATGAGAAGGGTTAACCGTGAAAAGGGCTATTACATTATGCAGTTATGGTGATTTCTCAGAAATAAAACTTACCGATGAATTTTTTTAAAACTTTCTTTGAATGTTCTCTACCAAGCACTCTTTTGAAAAATACAATAAAAATGATAGGTCACCATTCTCGTTTAAGAGATGTAATGGGCCAATCTTACCTCACTTATGCCAGTACTCGTGCTAATCACGCGCGTTATTCATCGGTCCAATTTACATTTTTGCAGTAGCTCGAAACATAGTTTATAAAAGTTAAACTCGAGAAAAAACTTGACAGGTAGAAAGTGTCGAGAATATAGAACAATATAAAATAAAATTTGTGGAAACTTCACGCTATTTGAAACGGCGTGGATGTAAAGCGTTCGAAGGTCGAAGAGTTCATATCTAAGTTATGTGTGTTTAACACAGCATATATAGGCCTATTTGATAGATCTTTGCTACATATGTCATTAAATCAGCTAGAATTAGCCTTAAAAAATACAACTTCTAAG
>JAHPZR010002476.1:0-35000 GCA_019787425.1 Platygyra sinensis
AAATGCTCACAAAAAAACAACAACAAAAAATTGCTAAAATTTAAGAAACAGACAAAGCATTTTTGTGCTGGTCAGATTTTGATCACATGCTAGGTAACCATTTCTGAATTGTGAACACGAACCGTACAATCAACAAAACAATGCTTTGTAATTTTTGTCAAGATCCAACTAAAAAAGTTCCATGCATCAAAAATGTACTCGTTTCAAAATTGTTATCAAAAATTTAGCTGGTGGACGGCTTACCTGGGCTCTTGCCCGTGGGGCAATCGAGGAGAGAATGGATCTTGCCCGAGAGGAAATTGTACTTGTCCTGGATGAGTGGAGGGGTTTTTTTTTAAGGCCTGTAAATCTTGCATGTCATAGTGTGCCTATCATTCATACGATGGGAACACTAAATGTTTGCCCTCTTAGTGATGTTGCTAAGTTATACAATATTTATTGTTTTATCTTTTTCAGAACGTCTTTTGGATGGAGGTGACAACATGGAAATTTCACAATCTACTGGTGCAGCTGTCAATGTAAGTTTCCCAAATGATGTGACGGGAGAGAGATTACAAGATGAATTTGACATCATGAGGTTTCTTCTGCCACCCTTATGCCATCTCTCGGCCGATGAGAAAACACGCAAAATCCTGATTCAAAACAAAGGGTTGTTACTTCTCTCAGAATACTTTTTTCATCAATGGAAGATATGGCTTCAGCATGTAAAGTATGACATGGATTTAGATGAGAAGGAGATGTGCCTTGGTACATTGCTTGGCATTTTTTTGAACATTATTGTAACAGAGCCAGAACTTGTTGCAAGTGATCAGACATTCAAGGAGATTGGCCAACACGCTATGACCTCGGTTTCTCAGTTACTCTCTTCAGGAGGGAACGTTGTCATGTTGATGAACCTTGTTGTAATTGGTCTTATGCTGATCCGAAACCACACAGAGTATGGCAACGTAGCATTAGACTTTGCAGAGTTACCTGTGTTCCTTAGGGACTCCATCTATGTCCTGAAAGAGGCAAAAAACTTGAACTGCAATGAAGAACTGTCACCCAATAACAAGAAAACCCAACTGGCTCTCAGTTGTAAGGAAGCATGGGCAGATATTTCAGAGTTATGGCTTCTTGGTTTGCAAGTTTTTTCAGTCTTGGTAAGTTCCTTACCTCTTGTCAGAGAGCTCTTCAAAGAAAGTGGTTTTACTGAGACAATCTCAGGCTTTTTAACTTGTACTGGTCAGGCAGAAGAACTTTCTGCGGATGAAAAGGATTCACTGGTGGATGTGCTTAGAAAGGTAGGTCATTTGTAGGGTTAAGATTTTACATTAAAGGGGCTCAATCACGTTTGAAAAGCTTAGCAAAACTTTTCAAATTCGTTGTTTGCAATCCGCGTCAATCTTCTCCATCCTTAACCATCCTTGTTCCTTTATGGTTTATTATCGTCTCTTTGATGTTTTTCTATCTTCACAAAGTGTTATTTTTAGGTTTCCTTCAATTAAACGGTTATTTTTTTCGATGTGCAAAATAACTCAAGATGCCGTGACTGAGCCCCTTTAACAACAAAAATGAACCAAGAAAACAACCAAAGGTTTGCTTATCAAGCACTGTGAGAGAAAAGGAAAAATACTTGTAGCCTGTTTTTATATGAGCTTGATTCAGATGTTAATTGAAGTGCAGTTGTTAGCTCAAATTTTTTCCAGGGCTTGACAAAATAACATAAAAACCAAATTCAAATCACTGTAAATACTAAATTTTTCTTAGCGTTAGCAAATACTTTTTTATATCATCTGATTGTGTTTAGTTAAAGAAAGTATCAAACAAAAAGCATTTTATTTTTATACTGGATTAAATATTTAGGGCTGCGTAATATTATTTTTCTACAGGGTTTTTTTATTGGATCTAATTTCCAGTTTGTTATACTGTGTGTGTCTACAGAACATTTTTTAGACCATTTTCACTAGCAGGATGCAGATACCAGTGTTTTACCTATAGCAGAAGCAACCATTTACAATCTTCCAGATTATATATGATGGTTCCTTGCTGTATTGTTTGACAACGTGTTGAACTCATTGCAAACTTCAGATCGTTTTCATTGTCACGCAATAAAAAATAAATTGAAAAACATCCAGTGCAAAACGTTAAGAAAGTCTTATGTTAAAGAAAATAAATAAGATAACCCATTGATGCCTGCATGAAATTGCCTGCGAGTCACCCCTTATTCCCTGGCGTTTTTTTGGAATATTTCAGAGTGAGTGAAAGCAATCTGGAAACAAGAAATCAATTAATTTCTTTGCCACGTGATGAAATATCACGGCGCTGCCGAAAGAAAGATGAAAGTTGTAAATTTAAAAAGACGACAAAAACAAGCCAGTTATTTTGAGATCAGTCATATTTCAACATTGTTAAGTTAGTGGCCATCTAGTTCTTTTCTTGGCAGTTCTGTAGTAGCTGAATAACACTCCAAAAAACATTTGAACGAAGCGAATAAACTTAACTAATAAACAAACCGCACTGGTGGTCGCCGTAAATTAAATATGCAGAAATCCAGCGTGCGAAATACTGTTCACTTTTAAACCTAAAATTCCCAAATACAGAGAACCAAATGAAAGAAATGTGAAAGGATGCTCAATAACAATAAATTTGACGTGCTTTCCGGCATGACCGCATGTTGATTCAAAATCAAATTATTCTTCACACTAAAGCAAAAGCTTGAGTTTTCCCGACCGCTTTTGCAGTCTTTTTAACGCCCGTGGCTTTAGCAATCATTCCAAAACTTGAATTCGACTTCGAAGTAATAAAAAATGTATTTTCCCATTTTTTGTTTCTAAAGTCCGAAAAGCTGCTTTAAATTTGTGATCTGTTGTCAAAACTTAAGCTTACTTGAAAGCGCTCCGATCTTCATGTTTTCGCGGTGGTTGTAGGAAGAACTTCTTCCCCGGAAAGGTTTGAGGACTTTGTGAGGAACGTTTTGGAACGTTTTTCAATGAGGCAAATCAATCAAAAATCGATAAACATTTTTTACAATCCTATTCGTCAACTTACCAACAGAAAAATCGATAAAGATTTTACGCAATGCTATTGGCTAGCTTTGCAATTTGTCCCTACAAAGAAAAACAAACCCAGCCGGATTTTTACTGTGGTATGCCACAACTTGTATGCCACAACTTGATGTGTAAAACTTAAAAGAAAACAAGAAATTATATTTTTTCTTTGCTGTGCGACAAAAGCCAAGACATTTCATTACCCAAAATGAGTTAATTTTTGACTTCAGAGGACAAAACAAAACCAGATACAACAGAATTCCCATTATTTCACTATAATGGATAACATTTGAGAAAACACCAGAAAACAAAGGGGAAAGACACATGTGAAAACCAATTTAAACAGAAGAAATCAGATATTTTTTCACTGCGCAATGAAATAATTCAGTGCAGCAAAAGAAAGATTAAAGTTGTACATGTACATCCAAAAGACAACAAAAACAATCCAATTATTTTGAGATAAATCGTATTTCAACTGTGTTACTTAATTTAGTGCTGTCAGGACTTTAATGCTTGAATTTAGGAATTTAGTGCTGTAGTTATAAGGTGAATAAGACTCGTATATATGTCTGAGTGAAGCAAATAAACTAAACAAACAAACCATGGGGTTGCTGTAAATGAAATGTAAGTTTGTAGATTTGGCCTGCAATGCGTCATGATTATCGGCCCTATTTGAGTGCATGAGTTTAGACAAAAAACTGTCTTTCTAGGACCTCTAAAGTCCTCTAAAAATATGCTCAGAAAGTCTATATTCTCATTGGTTTATTGTCCTTAGTAACAAAAGAACAATAGGAGAACCAAAAAGTCTTCTGGGTAGGAAAGGCAATTCTTCTCACACGCTTTTTACGGCACAGGAAATTGGGGTCGGGTTTTCGCACGTCCAGTTATAGCTGGCACAGGAGTATAACTGTCTATTCATCAGCATCGCATTAAAATACACCTTAGATTGAGCAATCATTGCATCCGTTTGGTTACGACTGGATAATGTGAAACATTTTCTTGGAAATAATTTTCCTCAAATTTCTGTATTTCCAAAATTTACTGTAAATTAACATGTCATTTCTGTAAATTAATATGTTATTTCTTTGATGTTGGGTTTCCTTTGTTATTTTCATGATGACTGTAAGCTACATGTATTTTTGTAAATGTAGTTGTCTTTTTTTCTTTATGTACTTGAAAATATTTCAATATCATTCCTGAAGAATTTCCAAATGTATAGAATTGTTATACTCAATTAACTTACTGGAATATTGAATTTGATAGTATGTGAAATTATAAAGTAATAAATGAAAAGCTATATTTTGGTATTGTATTAAAACTCAGACAACACAATGATAAAACTTAACAAGCATGTTTGTCCATCTTGTTGTGACCAATGCACTGAAAGTTTTCAACATACAGTTCACAAAACATGGTGAGTTAATTGCACTGCTCATTGTTTTGTGCACAATCATTAGAAAACACGCAAATATGTCTATGGGTAATCTATTACAGATGCAGAGCTTTATACTAAAATTAACAACATATTCAAGCAAATAGTAATTGTTAAACCTTGTACATGTACTTATATGTTCTAATCTCTGAAATATGAATAAGGTACAAAAACAGCATCATGAGTGCAATCCATTTTACACAAACTCTTTCAAAAACAACAATTTGCGATGTAATTGATGTGACTCAATCAACTAAATGTGCACAGTGTAGCCTGAATAATTGTTGGATCTCAACATACCTAACTCGGTATCAGTTCATTAACTGATTCTGCTAGTCCTGAAGCCTTGAGCAACACTTTTTAGACTGTATCTATATGCAAAGGTGAAAGGAGAACATGCTGAAACTAAGAACAATTAATGGATGATGTGTTTGTTTATCATATCCAGAGCAATTCAAGGGTGAGGAAAATGTGTGACCCTTGCTGGATGGAGGTAGAACACTTAATCACGATCCCATTCAGGCATGAGCAAGACCAGTTTAGTTTCAACACTAACTGGAGATTTCATTGGTTGCTAAAACTTTTGTCTTATTCTTAACATTTTCTACCATGTTCCTTGGCAAGTATTCTTTCTAAGTACTTCTTTCACCACTTCTGTGGATCTTGTCCACTTTTCTTCTATTTAATAACTCTGACAACACATGTGCCTTCTTGTGAATTAGTCTTACACATGTACATTTCTGACTGTTTTCTGGATCAAAAATGACAGCTTAATGCATATCAACACACTTGGAACAGTTTTGTTCCAACAAACATTTTTCTGTGGTTGTCAAAAAGACAAAAACCTTTATATCCAGATAGCTAAACACCTTTATTTAATTTATAACAGGGTGTTCCTTTAGAAGCAAAATCACCTGGGGTTGACAGAAGCCCTGAGAAATAATTGTATAGGAAATATAACTACAAGTACAACATACTAAAAGCTATGTTTACAATATTTAAAATTAGAACACTATATACAGTAAAACATGTGACAATTCATTTTTCCTGCAAGTGCTGTAATTTCTGACTGAATGGAGAACTGAACAGACAAATGGGGGAATCTAGCTCTGGAGAGCACTGCTTTGCCTGTGGGAATGGAATCTTGTCACAAATTCCTGGTACACGGGATCTAATTCGCTGGTCTTCACTACGGACGTCGAGGAAGAGACATAACTTGGTCCAACAGTAGTTTATTCTGCACTTGGCTATGTAATCGAAAAACTCTACAAACACACTTGCTTATATATCATCCTTAACATGTTAAGTGTTTACAATATGGTAATGCAATTTCTAGCATACAATATGAGCCAAAAGGTTTTAATTACAATAGCAAATCCCAACTAACACTACAAAGTTTCTTAAATTAAAAATAGATTGTTGAGATTTAAAGGTTGAAAGGTTGAGATTAAGATAGGACAAACTTAGGAAATTAAAAATGAAATACTTAATGTAAAATTCTCAATTGGTGTTACCGACAACAAGGAAAACTTATCCCATGTAAGAAGTCCATTACTGGAATATAGTTCAGCTGGCTAACTCCCAAGAAACTAATGAAATCGTGATTTTTAAAAAGGTTACGACATGTTTTATTTTAAAGGCATGTTTCGATGTTGCCAACATCATCGTCAGTTACATAATATTTGAAAAACCATTGGACTAATGAAACCTTGTTAGTGAAATACAGTTCAGCTGGCAAGCTTCTGAGGGAGTGGAAGATAGACCTTGATCCTGAAAGGAAACTTAAGTGAACCGCTACAAACTGTTTGTGTACTATATTAAAGTCGGTGTTGCACACGCACAGGTGTACAAAGAGTTGGCAAAGTACAAAGTAGAACAATAACTTATGATTTCTAGTTGTTAACCGAAAAGATGCTACTGTTGGTTTTTCCATATTTTCTCATTGGTTATAATATTTTTGAAAGCAAAAACATGCATTTTTAGGTCCTAACAATGAAAAACTTTGTGAACAAACTCTGATCAACAAGTTCCTTATTTGCTAAATAAAATACATTTTGAAATGCGAAAGTGAGCGATGCTCAATATTTTCACAACAACACTGAAAGCAAACTTAAAATAGTAAATGAATGTGGATGCGGTAAAGAATGGTTTGGGAATTGCTCCGTGGCATTCCTCCCACCTTAATTCGAGACCTCTGGGCAAGGCAAAGAATGCAATAAAAGTTCATTTAAGTCTTTGGCCGGCCATTTTACCTCCCGACTTGTCATGCGGCCTCAGAGGGTATGACGTCCAACTGGGTCACAATCCAGTCCTTCAGTCATCAGCCAGGCGCTGAACAGTTGCGCTTTTTCCTGAGTAAGAAGCAAGCCAGGATTCGCTGGTTCGAGCTCCTTCTCTTTTAGACAACCCACATCCATTAAATTCCGGACTAGGAATGGGCAAGGCAGACCCGGGGTGTTGACTAGCCGCGTCACTAGGGCCGTCTTCTGTGTGCCCTTGACCCACATTATCACCTGAGTCGGCGCAAGGTCTCGTCTTTCTGATAGGTCCATGAAATCTTTGAGGACGGCATGCATTAAAAGTGAGCAGGCCATGGCCTGTGGAAGACCTACTGATGCTAGTGCTAAATCATGGTGCCTCGTCTGGTATTGGTAAGCCGGGAGTGTGGTGGAGCCTCTGGACAGCAAGGAAGTGGTGTCGAAAAGGTGAAAGTAGGTGGTCCGGAGTCGGCCGCAAGATGCTGCCAGGCACTTAAGGATGAAATCTTCCTCACTGTGCTGGAAACTGTCAAGTTCCACAACGAATGATAGAGTGGACATGGTTGAAAGTACACGTACAAATAGCAGTGCCAAGAGCGAAAAACTGAAAGTGACTTGGTCTTAAATGAACCCGATTTTATAATGCCTGGAAAGGTTGGGCATGAATAGTGGGAAAGGTATACAATACACATGAATAGGGGAGCAGATGCTAAACACAGAAACTGAAAAGTTTAATTTGCGAGTAGATATGAAAATTATACAAACTGCAGCTAAGCTGAGGGACACGTGGATAAATTCCCACACACAAAAGAAAGAAAATAAATGAAAAGGACCTAAAGCGCAAAATATATGAAGAAATTATTTTTTGTTGGATATAGATATTTTGTTGTCATTTTACCTTGAACTTCTGCCACTGCTGGCATTCCTCCAACGACTGTTCCATGATGCAGTAATAGGGTCCTCTGGGTACCGTCGGTTGCTTTTCAATGGCCACGATCATGTACAGGATGTTGTTTAAATGCGACAAGAACTGGTCGCGGACCACGTCTCACACACTGGTCATGAAGAGCACTGCGCTGCCGCTGCACTTGGTGTAATCTAAGACACGGCTGTCTCTGAGTCTGAATTGTTAAAGATGTTAAAACCAAACGTTTTTTCTAACCATGCTGCTCATAAAGTTATTGTTAATTATTTAGATTAAATTAAAATTAAAATTAATAGAATTAGAATTTATTAAATACCTCAAACACGTCCCATTTCTTTTTAAACTTTCTGATCTTATTTGCCTTAAAAACTTTCTCTTTCATACTTTTTCTCTTTCATACTTGATGTCCAAAATTATTTTAAAATGGTTAAAGTTGGGATTAATTCCTTTACACGTACAGGCCCACAGATATGTTTTTCTTAGAATTACTATACAGCTGATCAGATCCATTCCCTCCTTCAGAATACTTATCATAATGTCATGTATCGAGAGGCACCTACTGGGCTTAGTTGATTTCTCAATAGCCAAAAAAATAGAACATTGAAAAATAAACCTAACAGTGATATAAATTTTTTAAAGAAGTGAAAAAAGTGATATAAAAAGTAACTTCAAAATCAAATTGTCTTTAAAATTGTCTTTCATCTGGCAATAGCCAAAGGGAACACTATTTATTAGTGTTAACTATGATTTGTAAAATTTTGGCGCTGCTTTTACTTTGCTCTCCTGGACTGTTTTGGACAGACACCCTCTACATGTGGTTTGGCAGTTGGTTCTAAATTAGCGTCTTTGTCTGTTGAAAGGCAGGAAATGGAGCACAATTAATATCTTGTATGCAGTATCATTCCTTCCTTGTCAGCTTCAGCTGCCTTCAACTGTGGTGTAAAGATGAATTGGGAGTGGAAATATATTCAGTTGAGACAAAAAGTTTAAGATCATTGTCCATGCAAGCACATTTCCAGGGCAAAAGAGGAACAATGTAGTTATATGTATCTTCCCCCAAGGTAGAGGGCAGCCCCAGAATATGTATTGTCTTGTCTTGGAGAGAGTTCAAGACCCTACAGAAGCTAGCCCAGAACAGACAGGAGGTACCTTTGTTGCTGCCCTACATGCCAGCCAGCATAATGGGCATGAGTGAGTGATCCACACTGAAAATAGCATCATTGCTATCACTGTGTGAGAGGATGATGAAGACAAATGGATCAAACTGGCTGTGATCGCTTATAGGAAAGTCTCATGCTGTTGTCCTGATGTCATCCATCATAAGACGTTGTTTAACAGTAAAGTGGAGGTGTTGAAAGATGGTGTGACACATTACACATTACGTTAAGATGTTGTACCTAGCCTTGGTCATGTCAAACAGAAATTCTAAATAATTATACTTACAGTTAAAACAAACATAGGCTGGGTGCATAGAGTTCAAGAATAGTGATAGGGTGTGGTCTTTGCTGAATAAGAAGCATATTGAAATATTGAAGATTATGTGGTGGTAGTCGTTGATAGTTCGCGGGAAGTGAAGAGACTGGTCCAGGAGGTTGATGAATCCATCTTGTTATTGTGGTGACATGTGATCTTCATGGAAACAGAGGTCTGGTTCATGGTCTTTGCAGAGGGGGCACCGGCATAGTTTAGTGGTCGTGTGGACCAGCACATACTTGTGGACATTTCGTGCCAGGATATCTGGGTGAATATGCTTCTCCTGCAGAGATTCACTGTTGGAAGCAGTGAGGAATCTTTCACAGTGACATTTGTTGTGACTTTGGTTTGCAGGGCATTGTGAGCCATAAAGTCTTCAATAGTCATGGCTACATCAATATGCTCAGACACTATTAAAAAAATTTATTCGAACATTGACTTTGTTAAAAGTTTCTAAAATGTGTCACCATTCTAACACGCCTTGGTATAACTTCTTGTCTTCTAAGGAAATGTCTTTGCCTCGTGGTCTTTTTGTTGTTTTCTCTCAGTCTTGAAGAGACTAAGAGCTTTTGTTGCAAAGGTACAAGGTTCAGGAATAACTAACAAAGGAAATTATAGAAATTCAGCTAAAGCTAGCATTTAAAATGAAATGAATGAAATTTTAGTAAGAGGAAGAAACTTTGACTACATTGCAAAGCAAAATGCTACTGTTTCATTTCTATGATTTTTAAGGAAAGAGAGACTAAATAAGGAACTTATGTGTGACCCAATGTGTTAACGAAATGCAAGATTTCCTAATAAGTGTTGGACTAAAAGAAACAGAAGTGATGGTTAACAAACCCTCGCTCGGAACATGAACTCAAACTGAACAATAAGAATGGGAGTTAGAAGTAAGATTATTTCCCCTATCATTCCTCCCTCCTTATACATGTATGAAGACCTCCTTGTCGAGTAAAAGAAACAGGGAGGGGAAAGAAAATTTGGCTAATGGTGATGTAAACAAAAACAACAAAAGACTAAACTAAACTAAACTAAACTATAGACTAATTAAAGAGCATAGTGAAACAAAGTTCATGTAAGGCTGTGTAGTGAGTTCTCATCCAGTTGGTTTATAAGTAACAATTGACAGTGAATACACGGCTTTCTCTGAATGTGGTGTGATACTAAGGTGAATGCAGGTGGGCATTCAGTGTGGCAGGCCGTGGCAATTGGATTGGATTTTGTTCAGGAGCTCTGCTGTGTCAAAAGAGCAAACGTATGTGGAGGGCATATGGTCATAGATGACCGTCGCTAGGCACTTGAGCATGAAGGCTCTGTAGACCCATTCCATGAATGAACAAGAAAGGAATGATTTATTAGTTAGGCATGCCTCTTTTAATTTGGGCCTGGGAATGTATGGGTAAAAAGATTTAATAAGCTACTGTTGGCTTTAAAAATTAGGAATACTCTGAATAGCATAACTGTACTTTCTGTTGATGAAAGTTTGATAAAGCAAGCAACCATACCAACAGCTTATACTTCTAGTGAATTTTCTATAGCTAACTTTGAGAGAGGCAGTGCAGGATTCAGTTACACTTGAATACTGACCGCTTAAAATGTACAATAGAACAACAAGTGCCTGTTACAGTCAATGAAGTGAAACATTAAACTGTGACTGCAACTGAAGAAAATAACTTCTTTGTTGGATTTCAAATTTTTAAACAGCAAATGCAAATAAAACTTAAATCGTCGCACTTTCTCTCCTCACAAGTAGGTGGTTGCAGCAGCTTGACTTGGTATTGAGTTATGCCAGGTAAGACTACTTCTCTGTCTGTCCAGGCATTGTCACTCTCAGGGTACTTACATCCGGTATTTGTGACCATCATTGTTGTGCTGTCTAGTGTTTGGTAGTCACAGTCTTTGACACAGGGACACTGTAAGAAGTTGCTTGCCCTCTTCCAAGTGTGTAGGAGGTACCCACTTGGTGGATTTGGGCTTGAACTGATCTGCATAACAGGAGCAGAAAATTTATAGCTGCTGCTTGAGGGTTGGTGCATTGCCTAAATCTACTGTCACAGCTTAAAACAAATAGTAGCCATTTCTTCAGTCTAGGTGATAACCATCACAGGAGCCCTTGCTGAGTAGTGCAGGGTCATTTGATGAGTGGTCTCTGTGGGGGTTGGCTGGGGACGGTGCCAGGTAGCATGTTCTTCAGGCGCTAGCACTGCATATGTCCAGGGCCTTGCATTTCACTCCAAAAATGCTTATCTTCTCCAAAGTGCCACAAAGTATTACAACATAAATTATGAGTGGAAAGTACTTGAATTGAGATAGGAACTTATACTCGACACTAAAAAGTTCCCAAAATTATCAGGTTGAATAATTATGCTCCTCTTGCAGAGATCCTGCTAGAGTTTTACTCCAGGGTTGGTGGCAGTGCATTTATTGTGACTTTGGTTTTGCAGGGTGCTATAAACCACAAAGTCTTTGATACTCATGGCTAGATCTATATGCTCAGACACTATGGAAAAAAAAATTCATTATTCTCGTTAAAAATTTAAAATGTGTCACTATCCTAGTGTGCCTTGGTGTGACCTCTTGTCTCTAAGTAAATGCCTTTGCCTCAGGTGTTCTTTTTGTTGTTGTCTCTTTGTCTTGAAGGTATTGTGTATGGTTTTCATGTCTTCTTCCTTCACTAGACAACACATCTTTTGTGCGCAAAGGTGCAAGGTTCAATCTAAACTGAATGACTAACGAAGGAAATTATGAAATTTTCATAATAAGCATTGGTGTAAACAAAAGAGAAACAATGAAGGACAAGAAACCCTTGGAATATGAACTCATAATCTGAACAATAACAATGAGAGTTAAAAGTAAGATTAATTCCCCTAATGTTCCTCCCACCTTAGATTGATACCTCCTTGTTGCATAACAGAAACAGTGAGTGGAAAAGAAAATTTGGCCAATGGTGATGTAAACAGAAACAACAAGACTATATTAAGACTATAGACTAATTAAGCAGTGTAGTGAAACAATGTTTACTCGTGGCTGTGAAGCAAATTCCCATCCAGTTGATTTATAAGTAGCCATTGAGTGAACACACAGGCTTTCCTTGCCATGGAGTCTATAGTGTAGTACTAACATGGCATGCAGCTGGGTATGCCACATCCTCCAGATCTAGTAATGTTGAGGCCTTGGGAAGTTTGTCCTACCAAATCAAGTTGCTGAGAAAAGAACACTTTTCACTACTGATGTTCCATCATCCAAAGTATTGTGGAATTAGGGATTGAGGCACTGGTTTCTGCGAGGCACAAAATGCCCTCTTGTACAACCTGGAACAATACCAGAGGAGCCAGTTCTTTTTGCAAACTGATTAGAATACCGTGACAGGCCATGGTAACTGTATTACACTTGGTAGGTGTGAAGGGCATCCAGACTTGTGGTTACAAGTTCTGCCATCTCAAAATAGGAATCGTATGGAGGACATATGGCTACATATGACAGTCGGGCACTTCAGCTTCAAAGGTGCCATAGAGCCATGCTGAAAGCAATTCAATTTCATTACAAAATAAAACAGAAGTTGTCACTATGGCTTACAACACAAAACATCTAACAAAAAAGATCAATCTATTACTTAGGCATGCTTCTTTCATTTGGGCCTGAGAATGTATGGGTCAAAAGATTCAATTAGCTATTGTTGGCTTTCCTTGAAAATATCCTCATTGTGGTTAATGTAAGTTTCTTATGGTAGGTAGTGTTGTGTGGTTGAAATGATAATAATGAAAGAAAAACAAGGCATTGATCCCTTTCTCGGCTTTATTCCTAAAAGAAGAATAGAAGTGTAATGAGTGATTTTCATAATTCTAAATGATAAAACACTCTTTTTCTTTAGCCAAAGTACATCATAAAATGCTCATTGAAAATAGCATACATGTATTATGGAATAAAGGCAAAGTATGCGAAAGAAAGCTTTTGCTTTTTAAATGACCAATATGCAAAAAGCTAACTGTAATCTCTATTAATACATGTAAAAGTTTAACAGCTTATACTTATAGCAAATTTTCAAAAGCTAATTTTGATAAACAGCAACATATGCTTGCAACTGTTCGTAAATATATAGCTAAGCTAAAACATAATACTTTAGTTTGTAGAAGTGCATAGAAACAAGAGTCCCTTGTTCAAGGCAAATACTGAATATACAATGACTATCAAATAGACATGACTAAATTCTACTGCAAATTCCATCTTGCTCTATTCCCTCATTACACTACATTCCTACAGCCTCAGTTTAAAGCCATCCTTGGCTGGACCCATGTTTTAGGCCAGGTGCTGATCTGAAAACCATTTTGCAAAGGCAAGGAGTTTGGTTACTGTGGTTGGACCCTCTTGTGGACAAAGCAAAGTTAGTCTTTTTGCTGGCAGGCAGTTTGAATCTTCCAAATTTTTCTTTTATGTTTGTTGGCCTGTTCATCTGAAGTATAAAAAATGATGGGAGCAGCTGTCCCACCTTAAAGAATCTAGCAAGTCATCTTGCTGCTTGCAAGTTGGCAGCAATATGCCAAGGGTCATACATGTATGACACAGTTTCAGGGTCAAAATTAAAACTAACTTCTCCATCTTTTTTCACCCGCTAATTTTAGTAGTAGTATACCTGATACACAAGGTCAGGAATGGAGAAAGCAAAAGCATTGTCACCCCCCAACAGATTTAGTAACCTGATTGTTATCTGCACGAACTGGGGAAAACCTACAAGGTCATGAATGGAGAGAGCAAAAGCGTTGTCGCCCCCAACAGATGTGTCTAGAAAGTTACCAGTAGAGATCACAGCAGAATCTTTATTGCAAAACTGAACAGTCTGAACATGTAAGTCATGAGTGGAAAAAAACAAGAATGCCTCAGTAAACGGAGTCGAGCTTATCTGAAACACTAAGATCCTCTAAATAAACCTTGAAGTTGCCAGTCAATTTTTCAACCAGAGAGCCACAATTTGAAATACAGAAACTAATTGAAACAGGGATTCATTAGCTTTATTCACCAATTTTGTATATTTTCAGCTTTGTTTTGATTTTCTTTATAACTAACTTCTCTCCCGGTCAACAAAGAAATATCTAAGAGGAATTGATCTCAAAGAAACATTAAAAGAAAGGAATTTGACTCCCCTGAACAAATTTCCGCAAACAGCACCAGCAGGTTTGTGCTAAGTTCTGATGACGGGTTGTTGTGCCAGCAGGTATTGAAAATGAATGGGCATGCAAGGCACTAGGGTAAAAAAATCCAAAGGCATGCAAGGCCTACCAGTTTCTTCAGTTCACCAATCTCATCAGGCAGTGTAGTCAACTGGTTATCACCCAAGTGCAGTTCGTGGAGATTCTTGAGATGTTAAATGTTTGAAGGTAGAACAGACAACTGGTTGCCATCCACATCAAGCATGGTCAGGTTGCTCAACTCAAAGAGTGTATGGAAATCAAAGTTCTCTGAACTGTTTGTTTTCTAATTTCAACGTTGAAATTTGTCAGCTCATAAATACTTGTTGGGAATGCTTTCTACATAATTAACTGACAAGTCAACTTCCTCCAATTCAGTCAGGTCATAAACAGCTTCAGGAACTACTCACGTCCTCCCCATGCTCATATCCAAAACCTCTTCTTTATTTGTAGAAATTAACTTCCTGAGTTCCACTGCTGAAATATTCCCATACCCAACTCACAAATAGTGTGAGGAAAGTTCTGTCAATTGGTTCTTGTCTAATCTCAGAATTTTGAGATTTTTCAGCTTGTTAATACTTGTTGGTAGTTCTTTCAAGAAATTATTCTGACAAGTAAAGGTCCTCCAATTCAGTCAGGTCAGAAACAGCATCAGGAAACTTCCTATGTTCAGATCAGTATTGAGAGTCTTTTGGGATGTTTATGTGTGATATAACGGTCAACTGGTTGTTTCCCACATTCAGCCCTACCAGCTCCTTTAGTTCACCAATCTCATCAGGCAGTGTAGTCAACTGGTTATCACTCGGGTACAGTTCCTGGAGATTCTTGAGGTGTTTAAATGTTTGAAGGTAGAACAGACAACTGGTTGTTAATCACACTAAGCCAGGTCAGGTTACTCTACTCACAAATGCTGTGAAGGTCTGTCAATTGGTTCTTGTCTAGCCTCTGCGCTTTGAGATTTTCCAGCTTGTTAATACTTGTTGGTAATACTTTCAGGTGATTATCTGACAAGTAAAAGTACTCCAATTCAGTCAGGTCAGAAACAGCATCGGGAAACTTTCTATGCTCAAATCAGTATCTGGAGTTTATTGAGATGTTTATGTGTGATGATAAAACTGTTGGGTGGTGGTTTCCCACATTCAGCCTTACCAGCTCCTTCAGTTCACCAATCTCATCAGGCAGTGTAGTCAACTGGTTTTAAATTGATTACAGTCTGTCAGGTTTATTGAAATGTTTTATGGAGATTCATGAGGGGTTTAATGTTTGAAGGTAGATCAGACAACTGGTTGTCAATAACACTAAGCCAGGTCAGGTTGCTCTAGTCACAAGTACTGTGAAGGTCTGTCACCTAGTTCTTGTCTAATCTCAGCATTTTGAAATTTTCCAGCCTGTTAATACTTGTTGGTAATTCTTTCAGGTAGTTACCTGATAAGTTAATTTTCTCCAATTCATTCAGGTCAGAAACAGCTTCAGGTGCTTTTGAAAACCTTCTGTACTACATCTACATCTACATAATTATCTGCAAAATCCTATAACGACATCTAGCAAATTTCAGTGTAAAGTGTAGGAATAAACATGCACAAATGAATAGGTGCAACTAAGCTAACACATAATTGTGGTATAATAATGATGATATAAATAATAATTGATAGAACTAGAACTTAAACAGAGATATAAGTGAGGTGTGTTAGGTCTTTAGTCTGGGAAAGCACTTCTGTAAAAACCTGGGAAACTCTCTTGCTCCAGGAATCAGTACCAGAATCTGTCACAGGGAATTAACTTCAGAATGACAGCAGCATTCATAACATTGTTGCACTCATGACTAAACTGTAACTCACAGAATGCAAAGTGAACTAAAACAAATATAGCAATGTTGCGTTTTCATAATTATTTTCTGTCAGCAAAAGCAAATATGTAAAATAGACGAAATAGTTTGATTTTCTTTCCTTCTGTAAGATCTGAAACCCAATCTCTGATAAAATTTGCAATCTCAGCTCATTAATCTCATTAGGTAATACAGTCAACTGGTCATCACCCAGCAACAACAGTACCATCTCTGGAGATTTTTGGGGTGCTTAATGTTTGAAGGTAGAACAGACAACTGGTTGGTTTCTAAGCTTGGCCAATTTACTCAAATCACAAATAGTGCGTGAGAGTTCTCTGCTTGATTTTACCCACTTCCAGCATTACACTAGGCTTTAACTAACCAACATCAGGCAATGTAGTCAACTGGTTGTTATTCAAGCAGAATCGTTCCAGTCTTTGATGTATTCAGTATTTGAAGGTAGAACAGACAACTGGTTGTTACTCACACTAAGCAAGGTCAGGTTACTCAACTCAAATAGTGTGGAAATCAAAGTTCTCTAAACTCTTTGTTGTCTAATTTCAACCTTTTGACATTTGTCAGCTCATTAATACTTGTTGGGATCGCTGTACTTCAAAACTAGCTCATTATTTTCTGGTCTTACATGTAGCTCCTCGACTATTTTATTTTGTTTCGCAAAACATTGACAAATGGTTGAGAAAGTGATCTATCAAAAGAAAAATGTCCGTTGTAAAGCATCTAAGATTGTTAAATCCATACTTAGTGGTGGCAGTGGCCATGTGCACATGAAATGGTGTGTTATTGCACAGCGATCAGGTCACACAGTAGTAGCTACACTGTGTTTCCGGTGTGAGCATGCCTCTTGCAGGTTGAACCAACAAATGCAGAAGCACTCCTGTACAAAGAGTTTGCTCAGGACAGTGCAGTTGAAATTTGCTTAATTGATTGATAGTCAAAGATACTAATTATAAGTTAATAACTATTACCGGTATTAAAGGATATGGTAAATGTGAATGACTGAATTGCTAGGTATAAGCATGTGGAAATTTTAAAAGTGCTTCTCACACTTCTCAATGTTTTTTTTTTAATTCTAAATTGCTTAACATATAACTAACAATGCACTAGGTATAAAATGATCCATGATTTGAATACACTTGTACTAGTGATATATGCAGCATGCATTATGTAACATGTAAAGAAACCTTAGCTGTGCATTGCATTGTGATAAAACATACAGGCATTTGAAAACACCAAGGAAATGTAGAAAACATAGGCCACAGGCAAGTGTTTTCAACATTTCTCGAGTTTTTTCTGTGTTTTATATATGATAAAACATGGGTTTTTGATCAGTCAGAGTGCAAGTAGGGTCCTGCCTATATTATAGAACTTCATAAAGCATGCATGTGACATACGTAGCCTGTTTTAAGGCAGTAAATAAACATAGTCTACATTTGACATGCATTTATTTCCAAACAGTTTCAGGACTTTTAAAGGACTAAATTAATTTTGCTGCATTTTTAAGTGTTAACTCGTTACTTGCTTGCATTTCGCGGGAAAAAAAACCCCAAGCGCACGTGAAAAATATCTTTTTTCCACTAGAAATTGTGCTAGGAACATATATAAACTTATTTTCATTTGAATCATCGATGAAGTGGCCATTTCTGGATATTTTTACCTTCAGGGTTAACAAAAATCTCTAATTACAAAATCTAGCGGAACTAATGCTTTACAAAAATATCTCTTCGAAACCCTGACTTTGAAGCGTTTTGTCACTTAAGCATAAAGAACATTAGCTACCTCACATTGGCAGTAGTAAAATCTATTAACAATCCAGCTTCATCATGTTAAAGTTTCAATGAAATCGAACAAAACCAGAATCAATAAGAATTTTTCTTGTGACCTTGATTCATCGCTTTTGTAACGGTAGGTTTTTCCTATCTGAGGGTATGGGGAACGGGTGAGCACTAAATGCGCGATAACGAGACAACTGCGACAACACTTGTGAGGAAAATTAGACTCAATGGAGCGCGTGCTGGCAAGGAAGAGCCGTTACACTCTTGGGTACTGAGATCTAACCACAAACTGGATGGACAGCAACAGCACCAATTCAACTTGGTTCCAACAGCAGTTTATTCCAACTCTGTTTACAATCCGCGATGCAATGAAATCTACTCATCAATGTAATCGTTGAACATGACAAATATGGTGGCTTAAATAAGATTTGTACACGCCTCTATTGTTAACTGAGTATAATAAGTGTGCTAACACTAAGATGTGAAAAGTAATTACAACAGCACCTAAAGTACTTTGAGGATAGCGCAACCTATCAAAAAATTCAAATATAACTCCAGAGTTAATTGTCAAGTGTTCATTATTTATCGGGGCAAAAGTCCAACCAAAATTTCACTAAATTAAAAATTACCGAATGAAATTAAACTAGTGAATTGCTCATAAATTTTAAGTGTCGACTAGCGGTTTCCTGCATGCCGCTCGATTGCACCTATTACAAATAAAATATCTAAACATTAATTAAAGAATTAGATGTGTCAGCAACTGTATTCATACTTAAAACGCGATGAGTCAGCAACCAACAGGTTGTTAATTACTCGTATTGTAAGCAAAACCGGGCCTGAGTTCGGCGCAGATTGTATTAAATAAAATAATCGAAAAACCAAATTAACTACTGACAAAATGTAACACTTTTATGTGTAGAAATGCGACAACCGCAGAACTCTTTTACTTTTAAAAGTAATTAAGCACCGGTAAATTAACCAAAACAACAGTTATTGGTAGAGCTTATTAACACAACATTTTCAGAAGTAAAAAGAACAATCTATTATTTCAAGGCACGCGTTTCATACGACAAGAACGACACTTTAGTCAATAAATAGTTTTTCGGCTAATTAGCTGCTGTTGGCTTTTACTAAGCGTTTTAAAAATAACTAACATGCTAAGTACAATCGCTGAAATTGCAATAAGCTAAATTTCAACAAAGGAAAGCGATTCCTGAAAATAGCTTGTAATAAGATCAAAGATAACAATGAACGCAGAATGGCTATGCAGAAAAAGACAAAATATGAATAACCAAGGAAAAGTTATAATGCCTAAATACGATTGAACCTTACGCTTACGGTGAATAAGAACGTCTGTTATTTCCTCTTAACACTTTACGCAACAAAGGAAGCGATGGTCGCCCATAGCAACCAAAAAACATGAGCATAACATTATGGGACAGTTCGGTAAAAAAAACCACAATAATTGTCCAAGAACTGAAAATTGAATGGGAAAATCTTCAAACTTTTTCTTAGGTTATTTAGACGAAAACATGACCTCATCGGTGTGACGTGGATCTTTCCCTTGTACGACAAGATTAAAAAAACGACTGTGCAAAACCCTTCCCACAAACCCGCAACACACTGAAAGACTAAGTATTACTACAAATTTAATGAATTTAAAATACATAGAACATTAAACACAAAATTACGAATGTAAAAACTACTTCTTCTAAAGGCACTTAATTATTTAAAACTAGATTACTTAACACAGTTCAGTTCTTTCCTTGACCTTTGACGACTCCTCCAAGTACAAACAAACTGCTATGACAAACCTACCACACCAACCACCGTTCACACAAACTTCTCCTTCAATTCTCTTCTCTGGCGCCTTCTTTTTCTTCTTATTTTCGCTCTTGTTTGCCACCTTCGTGCACTTTAAACTTCTTTTCGCCTCGAGCTTCTTTCAACAACTCGCCGCCGCCGCTGACAAAAGAGTTCTGTCATGGACAACACGGCTGGCTCCTGCCAATGGCTCTTGACAGTGACTCGAAAAGAAAACTTCTCTTATGACTTTACAATTCAAAACTCCTGAGTCCTTCTCGTTCTTTCAAGAATAACCAACAACCAAACAAACAACCTGACTAGTATTTAAATACTTCTACAGTATTATAATTGCAAAGAAGATTCTAGAAAACGCTAACTACGAAATGTACAATAAATATGAAAGACACAGTGATGGGAATCATAATAGTTAGTTAGGCTACATTGAAATTTACAACAACTGCACACAAATTCCCAGGACAATAACTACTAATATACTAGTGACATCTTTTTTTAGTTTGATAAAGATACGACGAAAAGACTAGAAATAATTAACAATACTCCCAACGAATTTAAGATGGTGAAAAGAAACAATTAAATAACTACATGCAAAAAAGACAAAAACAATAACGAAAATGTAAATAATAGAAATTTTGTGACAATTGGACTACAAAAGCGAGCGAAACAAAAAACATACTCTGAAACATAGTGAGACATGCAAAGAGCCGATAATTTATTCATTGTGGCGTTTATCACGTACAAGTTGAAAAAACTTACTTGTGGATAATTTCGGCCTTACAAGCCAGCAACTCTTCCCAAGTTACTTTCTTTCTTCTTATAAATGTCCTGACTTCCATCTCCGAAAGATTTGGCCCCAAGTTTTGAGCAAATAAACTTTTTGTCGACGATGACTGCCATGACGATTTTCCCAATACTAATTAGCTAACTTGACAAAAGCCTCCCGAGGAGGGGATATGACTAAAAGGGCTGAAAGATGGCCTGTAATTGGCTAATGATGACATCATCCCACTGTCCTAATTTGGTGCAAATCGAAAGTAACGCGGGTTTTCTGTCACATTTTCATTGGTGGGATGTTGAGATATCCCAAACCCACTGGCGTGACAGTAAGGTGATATATATATGTAATTAATCTCGATAAAGCAAAGGAGAGTAAAAGAATGTTCTGGGTACTTCCACAGAGAACTGGTTAAAAATTCCATAAAATTATTGATAAGGCAATTTTCTCAGGCAAGAAAGGCATGATTGGTTGCAAGAGCCTCTATCCATTTAACTGAGAGGTAGGGGACCATTTGTGGGTTGCCTAGAACCAGGGGGGTTATTGTTGATCAGGGGAAGCCAAGGATTCTGAGTGTGTTGCCAGCATACCCTCCAAGTATGACTCACTCTGTTACAGTAGGTACAAGTTGGATCTCCCTCAGTGCTCCTGAGCTTCGCCCAAAAGTGCGAAAGTCAGGCTGGTGCAATTCAGTCTCTAAACGAGTTACCTGCCATTGTTACTGGTCAACCTGGATATTTTGCTTTCCCTGCCAATTGCAGCGTTGAAAAGGGTGCAGCGTCCCTGAGGGCTGGTCATAAGCAGCCATGGCATAACTAGCTTGCATTTGCTGCTGTTGATTTGAATTTGTTTAACTTGATTGGACAATTCATCCAGTTTCTTATCAATGTTTGAAATACTCTGAGCTGACACACTGGAAGCTATCACCCTACTAGTACTACAAGGTTGCTCCATGAATTTGCTGAACGTTATTTCCATTATTTTGTTTCAAAACAGACTGAGTATCTGTAGCACCTTGGCAGCGATGAACTACATCTTTCATACATGCCAAGGACTTGGCCTCCTGAAAGGTCTTGGGCTTACCTAGGGGGACATAAGCCTGTAGATCTCCCTGTTAGCTGGGAAGCAGTTTCGGCAGTAAAAGGACACACAGGCATCAGCTTCTTCCCAAGGGCTTAACCCTTGATGTGCAGTTCATTTTGGTTTTTGGTATAGTTGTGTTTGTGTAACTGGAATATTTATCTATTTTTGGTATGTGGTGGCATTGCCCTGTTTACACTTCAGGAGGTGATTGAATGTGTTTTGACAGTTGCAGTACTCAAGGAATTGAATGTGGCAAGTGGACAGGCTTGACCACTAGAAGACCATGACCGAGTCCACAACCTGACATACAGTTAAGAATCTGTGACCTTAGATTCTTCCATCATCTTGTTGAAGTGAACTTTTAGGGAACAACCTGTACTTCAATACTCTCTTCCAAATCTGGTTATTTCTCTTTTACTTTGTGATAAGACGTTTTTTTGGCCACTTAGGTTGTTATCCTTGTTACAACAATTCCACAGGGAAACACGCTTGCAGCAACAGTTTGTCAGAGTCATAGAAGTCTCAGGATCTATTACAGCAAAACAATCCAATGGGATGAGAGAGAACACGCAGTCACTCGGCGCCAACAGTAGAATTTAATCTATTAACTCTTACACAGAACATAACTGTAACTGGAACATAACCAGAAAATAACCAGAATGTAACCGAAGAACATTTCATAAGCCATGACTATCCAAGTTGAAAGCACAATTCTAATGGATCATGTAAGGTTAATAAAGTGTCAAAGCCAAACATTCTCTCATTCATTTCAAAAAGCTTGATTGGCTATAACGAAATTCTTCTTGAACAGCAATAAAACAGTACAGGTAGATAACAGTTTAACAAAAGACTATTGCAGGTAGCAATTAGAGTTCAGTGCTCACTACAGTTATGATCCCACAACAAAAACAGCAGGTGTTTGCTACTGTTAATGAACTGGAACAGCAACCTGTAACTTTAAAATTAATGAAAATAACTTCTCCAATGGATTTTCAATTTTTAACAGCAAAAGCTAGTGAACAAATACAACTTGTTCACGTAATTTCTGCCTTCACATTCCTCCAACCTTAATGTGAAATTCTCCTGAGTCAAGTGATAAAAAATTACAATCAAAGTAATACCAGCACCAATACAGACAACTGAACTAGATAAATGATTAAATACTATAGTAAGCTATATGAGATAGCTAATTTTTTGTCATTGTTGTTGTTTTACATGTTTTTTGTAAACTTTGTATTAGATTTTTCTGTCTGAAGTGCATCATAAACCAAACAAGCCGAAATATAGTAGCGAAATATATGTTAAAGCAGCTTTAACGGGGATTAGCCTGCTACTTCAACACTCTGTTGTTTGATTACTTCTCTCTTTTATTTCCAACGATTGCTGTTACAATGTTGTTCTGCTTTCTGGTATTACTTCATTAGAATTTAGAATTTCGTCAGAACAATTTGGTTCTGGTATTATAGAATTTGGAATCTCTTCAGAAGAAATTGGTTCTGGTATTACTTCATTAGAATGTGGAATTTCGTCAGAACAATTTGGTTCTGGTATTATTTCAGTAGTGCGCTCATTGTCTGGCCAAACGTCAAGTAACGCACAACATGCATTTTCCGTAACAAGGCAATCAGCTGCTGCGGTTTTGTTATAGTCTGTGGTCTCTTCAAAAATCTGGGTTTGTATGCCTAGGCTTGTTTGCTCAACAATAACTGGACTTTTCAAGTCATGTGCAATTGGGCTATCCTTTAATGGTATTCGTTTCCCGGGATAACCACAATACCCGAATCTGGCGAGTCAGTATCAGTGACTGTAACACGATTTGTACTGACAGTAGGGTTACGAGTAACATTCTCGTATGTAATTTCACTATTTACACTATTATCATATGTACAAATATATTGTTTATTTTCCCTGTCTCTTGCAAGGAATAAATTATCGCCCGCAAGAGCCTCTACCCGTTTAACTGAGAGCTAGGGGGACGATTTATGGGCCGCCTCAGTGGAGGAGGTTGATTGGTTGTTTGGGAAAGGTGAGGATCCCAAGTGCGTTGCCGGCATACCCTCCAAGTATGACCGACTCGATTACAATAAGTACAGCTTGGCTCTCCCTCAGTGCTCCTGTAACTTCGCCCAAAAGAGCAAAAATCAGGTTGACGCAGATTTTGATACCACCACAACTCATTTTCTAAACGAGTGACCTGTCAATGTAACTGGTCGACCTGGGTGTTGGTCTGTCCCTGCCAATTGCAGGGTGGAGAAGGGTGTGATGGCCCCTGAGGCTCATCATAGGCAGCCATAGCATAACTAGCTTGCATTTGCTGTTGTTGCCTTTGTTCCTTTTTTTGTTTGATTTAAGCGGACAAGTCGTCCAGTTTCTTATCAGTGTTGGACATATTCTGAGCTGGCGCAGCTGCAGCTATCACTTTGCTAGTACTACGAGGTTGCTCAATGAATTTGCTAAACATGGTTTCTATTTGTTTTAAAACAAATTGCGTATCTGTAACTCCCTGATGGCGATTAACAATGTCTTCCATTGGCGCTAAAGACTCGGCCTCTTGAAAGGTCTTGGGCCTACCTAACGACACACAAGCCTGAAGGTCACCCTGTAATACTTCGATAAAATAGCGGACCGTTTCTGTGTCAGACAGTTTTAAGCGTTTGCATAGGCGCATAATGTCGGTGATGTAATCATCCATGGGCTCGCCTTGAGCATGTTTACGCGCACTTAATTGCTGGCTTAAAATCCAATCCTGCGGACCGGAAGCAAAACGTGCACGAAATGCTTCAAAAGGAGCACATAAAGTGCCCTTAGTGACATCACGTAACGTGATAAGCCAGGCGTGCGCAATGCCTCGCAAACAGAGTGGAAAAGCATTTAATTGTAACTCCTCTGACCAATTGTTGAGCTTTGCTATATGGCAAAAATGTCCAACCAAGCTAATGCATCCGCGACTGGATTGCTCAAAATTGTCTGGTTTTAGCCTGTGAGCTGTGGACTTTTTGTTGAAATTAGCCTGCATTAAATCGAGTTTAAGTGTGCTGTGCATGCGACTCCTTTTCGAGATCACCCCTTAACGCAGTCACAGATTCTTTAAACAGGTTTTTAAATTCCTCCTTTTGGCCTTCATCCATGATAGACAATGTGTGTTGTTGAGTGGGACAAACACAAAATTCTGTATCGGTCTGTGTTTGCGCAACCTGTGTTTTTGCTTTGGATTGTGAACGAGTGACAATACGTTTGGCAGGTTCGAGCTTGGGGGGCATAAAATTCAACGTTCACTATTCCTATCACTCCCCTTGTGTTCTCAAACCAAAAAAAAAAAGGTACGATTATCGGACACAGCACAGCATTGGAGAATAACTCTTAAAAATAGTGTGGTAACTATATAGACATACGATGGAGGTAAGGAATAATTCCAGATAGTAACAAGTAAGGGCTAAAGAAATGAATTGTACTTGTGACCAACAGTCTTACATTCTTGGTTTCAGACTGGTAGGTCTTGATTGGATATCCTTTTCGTAGCATTGTTTCTGCTTAAATGTCCTAAATGATCTCCGGATCCTGTCCAAGGGTCTTGTCGGGTGCATCCTTGCTTGTCAGGTGCGGGTTCGGCAATGAAGACACGCAAGCGTCAGCCTCTTCTTCAAAGGGGACTAACCCTTAATGTTCAGTTTGTTTGTTTTAGTTGATGTGTGGTGTTAAATTTTATCCACCTTTATTACCTGGTGTCCTCTGCTTGGGCACAACCCCAGGTAACAAATGAAATTGTCCCGCCAAGTGCAATACTCGTGGATGTGAACGCGGTAGACGAACAGGCCAAACAACTAAAAACACCACGTCCGCTTCCACGGCTGGACATACAGTTTAAGAACAAGCAGCAAACTGACCTGTGCTCCTCGGGAGTGGAGAAACCAACATCCGCGACCACGGATTCTCCCACCAACTTGTTAAAGCAGCTTTAACTGGGATTAGCCAGCTACTTCAACACTCTGTTGGTTGATTACTTCTCTCTTTTATTTCCAACGATTACTGTTACAATGTTGTTCTGCTTTCACTCTTCACTGACCTTAACTATCATAGCAACTACTTCAACTACGTTAGACTGCAACAACTACAGATTCACTTCTCACGTTTCTTTTATGGGGTCAACCACATGATCCGTCAGATCACTGTCAAACTGTCAATTCCTTAATTTTATGCCAACATCAGATTCTGCGCAATTCGCATAAGATACTAGTGCAATTGTGGGCAAAGCTGCTTAGCATATTTTCCTTCTAGGCTACACGAAGTGACTAAAATATTTTCGTTTTAGATTTTAACTATCAATTTTCAGGCAGCCATAGCATAACTAGTTTGCATTTGCTGTTGTTGCCTTTGTTCCTTTTTTTGTATCTGTTTGATTGAAGCGGACAAGTCGTCCAGTTTCTTATCAGTGTTGGACATATTCTGAGCTGGTGCAGCTGCAGCTATCACTTTGCTAGTACTACGAGGTTGCTCAATGAATTTGCTAAACATGGTTTCTATTTGTTTTAAAACAGATTGCGTATCTGTAACTCCCTGACGGCGATTAACAATGTCTTCCATTGGCGCTAAAGACTCGGCCTCTTGAAAGGTCTTGGGCCTACCTAACGACACACAAGCCTGAAGGTCACCCTGTAATACTTCGATAAAATAGCGGACCGTTTCTGCGTCAGACAGTTTTAAGCGTTTGCATAGGCACATAATGTCGGTGATGTAATCATCTATGGGCTCACCTTGAGCATGTTTACGCGCACTTAATTGCTGGCTTAAAATCCAATCCTGCGGACCGGAAGCAAAATGTGCACGAAATGCTTCAAAAAGAGCACATAAAGTGCCCTTAGTGACATCACGTAACGTGATAAGCCAGGCGTGCGCAATGCCTCGCAAACAGAGTGGAAAAGCATTTAATTGTAACTCCTCCAACCAATTGTTGAACTTTGCTATATGGCAAAAAATGTCCAACCAAGCTAATGCATCTGCGACTGGATTGCCGTCAAAATTGTCTGGTTTTGGCCTGTGAGCTGTGAACTTTTTGTTGAAATTAGCCTGCATTAAATCGAGTTTAGTGTGCTGTACATGCGACTCCTTTTCGAGATCACCCCTTAACGCAGTCACAAATTCTTTAAACAGGTTTTTAAATTCCTCCTTTTGGCCTTCATCCAGGATAGACAATGTGTGTTGTTGAGTGGGACAAACACAAAATTCTGTATCGGTCTGTGTTTGCGCAACCTGTGTTTTTGCTTTGGATTGTGAACGAGTGACAATACGTTTGGCAGGTTCGAGCTTGGGGGGCATAAAATTCAACGTTCACTATTCCTATCACTCTCCTTGTGTTCTCAAACCAAGAAAAAAAAGGTACGATTATCGGACACAGTGCAGCATTGGAGAATAACTCTTAAAAATAGTGTGGTAACTATATAGACATATGATGGAGGTAAGGAATAATTCCAGATAGTAACAAGTAAGGGCTAAAGAAATGAATTGTACTTGTGACCAACAGTCTTACATTCTTGGTTTCAGGCTGGTAGGTCTTGATTGGATATCCTTTTCGTAGCATTGTTTCTGCTTAAATGTCCTAAATGATCTCGGGATCCTGTCCAATGGTCTTGTCGGGTGCATCCTTGCTTGTCAGGTGCGGGTTCGGCAATGAAGACACGCAAGCGTCAGCCTCTTCTTCAAAGGGGACTAACCCTTAATGTTCAGTTTGTTTGTTTTAGTTGATGTGTGGTATTAAATTTTATCCACCTTTATTACCTGGTGTCCTCTGCTTGGGCACAACCCCAGGTAACAAATGAAATTGTCCCGCCAAGTGCAATACTCGTGGATGTGAACGCGGTAGACGAACAGGCCAAACAACTAAAAACACCACGTCCGCTTCCACGGCTGGACATACAGTTTAAGAACAAGCAGCAAACTGACCTGTGCTCCTCGGGAGTGGAGAAACCAACATCCGCGACCACGGATTCTCCCACCAACTTGTTAAAGCAGCTTTAACTGGGATTAGCCAGCTACTTCAACACTCTGTTGGTTGATTACTTCTCTCTTTTATTTCCAACGATTACTGTTACAATGTTGTTCTGCTTTCACTCTTCACTGACCTTAACTATCATAGCAACTACTTCAACTACGTTAGACTGCAACAACTACAGATTCACTTCTCACGTTTCTTTTATGGGGTCAACCACATGATCCGTCAGATCACTGTCAAACTGTCAATTCCTTAATTTTATGCCAACATCAGATTCTGCGCAATTCGCATAAGATACTAGTGCAATTGCGGGCAAAGCTGCTTAGCATATTTTCCTTCGAGGCTACACGAAGTAACTAAAATATTTTCATTCTAGATTTTAACTATCAATTTTCAGGCAGCCATAGCATAACTAGTTTGCATTTGCTGTTGTTGCCTTTGTTCCTTTTTTTGTATCTGTTTGATTGAAGCGGACAAGTCGTCCAGTTTCTTATCAGTGTTGGACATATTCTGAGCTGGTGCAGCTGCAGCTATCACTTTGCTAGTACTACGAGGTTGCTCAATGAATTTGCTAAACATGGTTTCTATTTGTTTTAAAACAGATTGCGTATCTGTAACTCCCTGACGGCGATTAACAATGTCTTCCATTGGCGCTAAAGACTCGGCCTCTTGAAAGGTCTTGGGCCTACCTAACGACACACAAGCCTGAAGGTCACCCTGTAATACTTCGATAAAATAGCGGACCGTTTCTGCGTCAGACAGTTTTAAGCGTTTGCATAGGCGCATAATGTCGGTGATGTAATCATCTATGGGCTCACCTTGAGCATGTTTACGCGCACTTAATTGCTGGCTTAAAATCCAATCCTGCGGACCGGAAGCAAAATGTGCACGAAATGCTTCAAAAAGAGCACATAAAGTGCCCTTAGTGACATCACGTAACGTGATAAGCCAGGCGTGCGCAATGCCCGTAAACAGAGTGGAAAAGCATTTAATTGTAACTCCTCCGACCAATTGTTGAGCTTTGCTATATGGCAAAAAATGTCCAACCAAGCTAATGCATCTGCAACTGGATTGCCATCAAAATTGTCTGGTTTTAGCCTGTGAGCTGTGGACTTTTTGTTGAAATTAGCCTGCATTAAATCGAGTTTAGTGTGCTGTACATGCGACTCCTTTTCGAGATCACCCCTTAACGCAGTCACAAATTCTTTAAACAGGTTTTTAAATTCCTCCTTTTGGCCTTCATCCATGATAGACAATGTGTGTTGTTGAGTGGGACAAACACAAAATTCTGTATCGGTCTGTGTTTGCGCAACCTGTGTTTTTGCTTTGGATTGTGAACGAGTGACAATACGTTTGGCAGGTTCGAGCTTGGGGGGCATAAAATTCAACGTTCACTATTCCTATCACTCCCCTTGTGTTCTCAAACCAAAAAAAAAGGTACGATTATCGGACACAGCACAGCATTGGAGAATAACTCTTAAAAATAGTGTGGTAACTATATAGACATATGATGGAGGTAAGGAATAATTCCAGATAGTAACAAGTAAGGGCTAAAGAAATGAATTGTACTTGTCCTTTTCGTAGCATTGTTTCTGCTTAAATGTCCTAAATGATCTCCGGATCCTGTCCAAGGGTCTTGTCGGGTGCATCCTTGCTTGTCAGGTGCGGATTCGGCAATGAAGACACGCAAGCGTCAGCCTCTTCTTCAAAGGGGACTAACCCTTAATGTTCAGTTTGTTTGTTTTAGTTGATGTGTGGTGTTAAATTTTATCCACCTTTATTACCTGGTGTCCTCTGCTTGGGCACAACCCCAGGTAACAAATGAAATTGTTCCGCCAAGTGCAATACTCGTGGATGTGAACGCGGTAGACGAACAGGCCAAACAACTAAAAACACCACGTCCGCTTCCACGGCTGGACATACAGTTTAAGAACAAGCAGCAAACTGACCTGTGCTCCTCGGGAGTGGAGAAACCAACATCCGCGACCACGGATTCTCCCACCAACTTGTTAAAGCAGCTTTAACTGGGATTAGCCAGCTACTTCAACACTCTGTTGGTTGATTACTTCTCTCTTTTATTTCCAACGATTACTGTTACAATGTTGTTCTGCTTTCACTCTTCACTGACCTTAACTATCATAGCAACTACTTAAACTACGTTAGACTGCAACAACTACAGATTCACTTCTCACGTTTCTTTTATGGGGTCAACCACATGATCCGTCAGATCACTGTCAAACTGTCAATTCCTTAATTTTATGCCAACATCAGATTCTGCGCAATTCGCATAAGATACTAGTGCAATTGCGGGCAAAGCTGCTTAGCATATTTTCCTTCGAGGCTACACGAAGTAACTAAAATATTTTCATTCTAGATTTTAAGTATCAATTTTCAGGTGGTTGACCAAGACAAAGCAATGCGAGAAATATAAAAATCACAATCTCTATTTCCATCAAGTGAAACGCAAAAATCACACTAAATTTAAGGATAAAAGTTGTTTTTAAATATTTCTCACAACATACGTGTTGGAAGTATAATCCCAACTTCCCTAAAATTCAAGACCGTCTATTTCATATCATTATCTTTTCGTGCACTCAAGTTTAAACATACTTAGAGACACCGTAGCGCTAATTGCGATGTGTACACAGTACTTTCTACTTTTGCGGAAGGTGTAAACGAGGTATGAATTTTAATTAAACGAACATAGTTCAATGTCCAAAAAGAAAAACTGGTCCTCGGATTTATTTCATTATCTCGACTAACACCAAGAGAAACCAACCACAGCAACCGAGCAAACACAGCTGGAAAATCCCAAAATAATGGTGTTCCATGAATATGATTAAACTCTAGTTTAATAACATAGTATTAGGGGAGAGTATAATTTTAGCAATAATGAAATAGAGAGTAAAGCAACCTTTTTTAATGTCCTGGAATATCACACGATTATATTACCCAACACCAAAAACAAGTTTTCCCTTAACAAATTAATAACAAATGATTCGCTTAATAAAAATACACTCTAGCTTGCATTTTTATTCTCTAGTATATAGTAGCAAATATTGCACCATGGCACAGACACCAAGAAAAGCAAATTGAATTGGGTCAGCATTGCGACCCTCCAGGAGCTGGACCATTATTGCCAGGGTAGTGCTATCTGCTGCCTGGTGAGGAAAGGAAATTTCTTGGGGGTGGTGACCCTAAATTTGGCAATCTCCAAAACATTTCTCTGCAGCTGACGAGCAAGGAATGAAGAGCCAGTGTTGTGCTGAAGTTGCAAAACTGCCATGATAGTCAAAGAAGTCATAAGCCTGGAGGTCTCCTTGTTAACCCTCAATGAAATATTGGATGGTTTCTGCATCAGATAATTTTAATTGTTTACATAAGCACACACAATGTAATATCAGTAATATAGCCATCGAAGGGCCCGTTTGGAGCATATTTACACTCGCTTAGGTGTTGACTTAAAATCAAATCCTGTGTCCCGGAGGCAAAATGTGCAGAAAACGCATGAAAAAGGGCAGTTAAAGTGCCCGTTGGTCATCAGCTAATGTGCAAAGCCCTCCAAATAGAGTGGAAAAGCGTTCAGTTGCAGTTTTTTGGACCAATTCTTTAGTTTTGCTATCCGATGAAAATTGTCAAAGCATGCCAATGCATCTCTATCTGTATTTCCATCAAAATTACCTGGTTTTAAACCATGCGCTGTGGCCTTTTTGCTGAAGTTATCCTGTATTAAATTGGCCTTTCTGTGCTGAGTATGCGGCCCTTTTTTGATATTGCCCCCCATGGCAATCACAAATTCTTTAAACAGGTTTTTAAATCCTTCATCAAGGGCCTCGTCCATGATAGGCAAGGTGTGTGTTGGATTGGGACAAACACAAAATTCAGTAAAGCCTGTGTTTGTGCAGCCTTTGGTTTAGCTTTGGATTGTGAATGAGTGGCAATGTGTTTTGCATGCTCAGGCTCAGGGGGCATAAATTGCGACGTCCACTATTTCTATCACTCCCTTTTGCATTTGCAAACAAAAGGCAGGCCTGTTGGACACAGTGGCAACATAATGGATTAAGTACTAAGAATATAGATATGTAATGGAAGTAAAGGTAAAGGGTAGATAATGATAAGTAAAAGCTAAAGAAGTACAATAAGGGTATTAAAAACAGTCTTGCATTCTTAAGTCTAGGCTGGTCCTTTTGATCGGATATCAGCTGGTTGGGAATTATCTGAGCTTTGGTGCCTATCTTCCTGTGCTGTCCTCAATCATTACCCACGCATGCTGGTCCACTTATGCCTGTCCTAGTACCTCCCTCGTGTGTTTTTCCTGGCTTCGTCAATAAAGACACACAGACGTCAGCTTCTTCTTCAAGGGCTTAATCCTTGATGTGCAGTTCATTTTAGTTTTTTCTTATGGTAGGGTTGTGTTTGTGTTACTGGAAAATTTATTTGCTTTTGGTATGCGGTGGCACTGCCCAGTTTACACTTTCAGGAGGTAATTGAATGTGTCCTGCCTGTTGTAGTACTCAAGGAATCGAATGTGGTAAGTGAACAGGCTTGACTACTTAAACACGGAACAATCCTATAAAAGGCAAGGACACACCCCCTTGAAGCACTTTGTTGGCTTTACTGTGCAATGGTGGAAAGCCAGAATAATGGTCGCATAACATAGACGTCGTGGAGAAATAGCGTTTTTTTTTGTCAAACCAACAGAGTCATTTATGTAGAATAATAGAAGATAAATAAGAGAAATACAGTGAAAATAAAACTTATATTAACACTTGAATGATGGCTTTGGTAGACCAAAAACAATGAATGATCTTTGTCGTCGCTGCAAGTGGAACATTCAAATTTCGCCGCTAACTAAAATAACAAAGCTGATGCCTGGGAGCTATCTCTTTCCATTTACCTGGGCATGCTGAGGACGAAACGAAATCTCGTAAGAAGTGATTTTGGTTAGCCTGTGAACACATACGGATTTTGGTGCCGGGGATATTTGAATTATTCAGGTTTATGAGCATTATGATGGTGCAAACAAAATGCAAATTGAACAACCCCGAGTTATTCCTCAAATTTTTCCATATTCAGAGCAAAGAAATTGGAAACAACAAGTACTACCAAGGAACAACAGAACTTGAAAAATGGCAATGTGAGATTTCGCCTGAATATTGACGTTAGAAAGGAAAGAGAAGACTCAAGGCTGAATGCCATAAAACAACTGATTGCATTCATAAAAGTTCGACTGAATTTTAGCTGCAAGAGTACATCAGTAGCTAATGTTGACGTGACGGAATCTCTTTTAGATAACTGGCTGAAGAATAACCATATTACCGTAGATAAAATATATTACCTTCGTAGTCTGTTTGTATTTTTTATGAATTTTAGTTTTCAAATTTATTTCCCAACCGCAGAAAACCGGTAGAAAAACAGAATCCTGTGGCAACTCGCTAAAATTAGACTTGAGTGAATAAGCCAGTCAAATGGCGATTGGCCGTCTGTTGGGATTTGTGATTGACAGGCTGAACACCTCAGCCTTGTTATATAGGATCGCTCCATGTTTAAAGACCACGACCGAGTCCACAGCTGGACATTTAGTTGAGGCAATGAATTTACCTGATGCCTTGGGAATGGAGAAACCAATTTCTGTGACCTCAGATTCTTCCACCATTTTGTTGAAGTGAACTTTTGGGGAACAACATGTACTTCAATACTCTCTTCCAAATCTGGTCACTTCTCTTTTATTTTGTGATAACATTTTTGGGGGGGCCAGAGGGCAATACGCTTGCAGCGACAGTTTGTCAGACTTGTAGAAGTTCCGGGATCTATTTTAGCAAAACAATCCAATAGGACGTGAGAGAACATGCAGTCACTTGGCTCAAACAGTAGAAGTTAATCCACTAACTCTTCCACAGAACGTAACTGTAACTGGAACATAACCAGCATATAACCAGAATCTACCCGAAGAACATTTCACAAGGCACAACTATCCAAGCCAAAAGCACAATTCTAATAGATCACGTAAGGTTAATAATGTGTCAAAAGTAAACATTGTCTCATTCATTTTAGAAAGCTTGACTGGTTATAACAAAATTCTTCATCTGCAACATCAACTTTCAAAACAATGCAGGTAGATAACAGTCTAACAAGAGACTATCGCAGGTAGCAAATACAGTTCAACGCTCACTACAATTATATCCTGCAACAAAACAGCAGGTGTTTGCTACGATTAATGAACAGGAACAACAAGCTGTAACTTGAAAATTAAAGAAAATAACTTCTCCGATGGATTTCCGATGAACAAATAAAACTTATTCATCATAATTCTTCTCTTCACATTCCTTCAACCTTAGCTTGAAACTCTCCTGAGTCAAGCACTGAAATCACAATCAAAGTAACACCAGTGCCAATACAGATAACTGAACTAGACAAATAATTAAATACGACACGACGTGGTTGTTTTATGTTTTTGTGAATTTTGTATTGGATTTTTGTGTGCCTGAAACTGGCATAAACCGAACAAGCTGAAATGTAAATGCCTTAAGGGTTCAATGGTTTGGTGAAAACAATGAAAATTAGAATTAAAAGCAAAACACAAGAACTTATTGTTGGTAGCGGAACTTCAGGAAAATTATTCGTGAGTCTGTTAATCCCAAAAGAAGTCTGTGAGTGTTCTTTATAGTCTGACGTTTTGTGACTGCATGCAACAATGTACAAATGCACAGCAAATAGGGTGTGTAGTAATCCTCTGTAATGAGCAAATATTGTGCCATGGCGCAGACATCAAGAAAAGGGAAATGAATTGGGTCAATTATGCGACCCTCCAGGAGGTGGACCATTGTGGCCAGGGTGGTGCTATCTGCTGCCTGGGGAGAAAAGCAAATTGTTTCTTGGAGGTGGTGACCCTCAGGGCATTTAGGGCAAAACACTAGTGGAGAATGCAGCTTTGCAGCAATCAAATCACCAACTTTGACAATCTCCAAAGCATATCTCTGCTGCCGGCGAACAAGGAATGAATAGCCAGTGTTGACATAAAGTCGCAAAACTGTCATGATAGTGAAAGAAGTGAACGGATATAACATGTGAAGAACAGGTGGGATCTTGAAAACAACAAGGGTTGTTGAGGGAAAGTTTTAGTCCAAAGTGGATGTTTCGGTATGTGAGGATAAAGGAATAACTACTAAAACTTGTGGTGTGTGTCTCGGAGCAGAAGACAGCTGGCGTAAAAAACTGAAGAACCAAGAGGGCAATGAAATTGAGCACTATGAATGCAAAGGCAGTGTAGGTGAAAACATCATTGAGAGTTGTAGTTTCAATAACTTCAAGATTATTGATATTGTGGTTAAATTTTGCCAGACAATCTAAAGAATTATAGGTTTGATGCAAAAACTATAATGTGGAATCATTGAGGGTAAAGTCTTTAGGAATG